>APFE031156097.1:64615-92286 GCA_000404065.3 Pinus taeda | reverse complement strand
TGAATGAAAAATATGACAAATCCAAGCAAAATGTGGCTGAGAACGGGAGAGAAATAAAAGCTCTCAAAGAGAAGATAAAGGAGCTGGAGAAAGAGCTCACCCTTGACAAAGTGGTGGCTGAGATCAGGACAGTTTTGTGGACCCACATTGGCCAATCAATAACGGATCAGTGGAAATATATTGAGACCATCCATGAGCAAATGGAGCTCATAAGCAAAGCACAGAAGGAAGTCCATAGAGCAAGGGCATCTCTAGGCAGTATGCCTAAGATAGCCAGCAGAATGATTAATGTGCTTACTAACCGGAGAGGTCCTCAGCTGGCAGCAATTGGGATCTCCAATAGAACATAAACTATCCAGTTGATAAAGAGGGTCCTCACATTGAAAGGCCTAGTGCAGACATTGGATAGAAGAAGCTAGGACATGCAAACAGAGGTCAACAAATTTATGGACAAGTTTGCAGCATTACAGGGAAGAGGTCTTCCTAGCTTGCTCAACAGTGTAGGGAGACTGTTATAACATGTGGTTTATGCAAAAAGGGTGAACACATTTGCCACCGATCAGATCAGTCAAGGATCAAGCACCTCACAGGTAACAGGGCCAGCATCTAGGAAAAGTCTCTATGACAGAATAGAGAACTTGTTTTTTATTATGAATGAGATCAGCCATTTGTTTGAAGTGCCTCCAAACTTCTACAAATACACAGAGGCAGATGAGACCTTAGATGCAATTTTGAGGCATCAATTGCCTACATAGGAATGGTGGACCTCAATGATACAATTATTACTATAAGCAGGAGGTTTTCATCAAAGTTTTGTCATCGAAATATATAAGTCATCATGTTCAGAAAGTATGATGCATACACTATGACTGGAAAAAGTGGAATGAGCCAACTCAGCAGGAAGATTCAGCCACTAAATGCAACACTGACAGCTACAGGTAACAGGGCCGAGAAAGCTACAGCATGACAGAGTATAAAGACACATCATTCAGCATTAATGCAGAACCCTCAACCGGCTCAGTGTCCTCCAAAGGTCAAGAAGAGTTCTGACAGAATTAAAGACCATTTATCTTACATTTAGGGTAGCAATAACTTCCTTATCTGCTATTTTGTAAATTTGGTGAGCGTAGTTAATCTATCAAATGACTCAGCGTTTAGATATTTTGTAAAACCTATTGTATATATTCCCCCTCACATAAACATTCAAGGGTTTGGTGTTTTTTTGTTCTCTTATGATGAAATGAGAACTCGGCTGTAATTTCTGAAGGATGATATAGATAAAGCTTGGAGTTTATAGGAATTGGGTCTTACTGATGCATGCTGTGTTGGAACCATTGAATGCTATAGGATTCTAGTGCTATGGCTTAATATAATAAGTGTTCTATATCTCTGTTAATGTTTGTTATTTGTTTAAGCTCACATCTCCCATATGTTGTTCTAAATAATAGGAAGAAAGAAAAAGAATAGCTTAGGAATTTTCCATGGAGACACCCTGATCTCAATCTATCTTCACTATAAATGTTTTCTATAACTTCAGCTATTTAAATTGGAATTCTTAACTGCTCCAATAAGCCCTGAATATTTCACAGTTACTATTTAGTAATTCATGTATGCTACTAAGTAGAAATTGTTGTTCAAAATTGTTATCACACTGTCGGTAATTCCATTCCCCATTGTTTCACTCACTAATCAGAAATTTATATTAAGAATAGCCATCTAGCCTTGTAGTAAAACTTTCTCCATCACAGGCACCAGGACTGTCTCAAATTTCTGGCTCCACATACCCAATGGATTAGTATCTTTTACACATTTCATGCCCTTCTCACAACAACAGTTCACAACCAAAGTCTGAAACAAAAAACTAAAACTTATAACTAGCCTAAAATCTTCACAAAACAGAGCCCAAACTTAAAGAGAGAGCCCTCTCTGATTATGGATAGGCTAGGATATATAATCCAAAGCTTGGTTAGTGGTTACCCCAGCCATATTCCCTTGGGAGTCATAGGGAACAACCTAGGTGTTAACAATAGTTTTATGTAATTTTGTTATTTTTTGATAATGAAGATGGAACCCTTTCTGAGCTAGCACTAAGTTACCTTATAGGGTTGAAGCCCTTGGGTTAAGAACCAATCCAATCAGCCAAGTCCCTCTTTACTTTTACTTGTACGCTTTAGTTCAGTTTGTAGATTAGTTTGTTGTTAGATGTATTTCTCTTATAGTTAAGAATAGGTTGCTTTTGATGATTTAGTAGCTTGCTTCCATTTTTTCTTTTTTTGTAGTAGGTTAATAAGTGATTAGAGAATATTAAAAAGGCTAGCAATAGTGCCTTGGCCTCTCTTCCTCCCTCTGGGACCATGATTTGAGGCAAAGACTCTCTTGCTGCCCCAAAAACACAGATTTTCCTCATTCCTAGGACTTCTAGTGTTTGTAGTTCCCTAGTAGGTTGATAGTCCATTTTTTCTTTCTTTTAGATTTTATTTACCATGTTCACTTCTTGATATGCAATAGTCCTTTTGCATGTGTTCCTTTCTTACAACATTTCCTATCATTTCCTTCTATACATCATAGTTTAGGTCATTTTAGTGGAAAACTCTGTCTTTCTTAGGATGCACTCATTGCATTGGTTTCTTGATTTTCTTGGGTGACTATCAGTTTCTATGCAGTATATCTCTTCCAGCAGTAGGCCACCTTATGAACAATCACACCCTCCATCTGATCGATGCCCTATAGGTCTCTCAAACCTTACCTTAATTTTGCTCTAGTTTCCTTCATTTTTCATAGAACTTCTTCTTCTCTCCTTGGGCAAACCCAATGATCTCTCTCTCTCCTAGTGTTTCATGGTAGACCTTAGGTGCCCTAACAACTCATTCCAACCTTCCTCCACCTTTTCCACCCACTCTCACACCCTCAAAACAACAAAACTTTCTCTCAACCTCCTCCTGTAGTTTCCATGTTTTCCTCTTGTAGTTTTCTTGTGTCCTCCTGTACTTTTTCCTATAAGCTTTCTTTTGAAGGTCGAGTGTGGGAAAAGCCTCTAGAAGGCCACCTCAGACCTCCTAGGACCCATCCACAACATCCTACAGCCTCCCAAGCTCCAAAACCACCCTCTAATGCCATCTGTTCACTGCCACATTCACACACAATAAATTAGATGCATGTTAAATTCACAAAAAAATAAATAAAAATCCAAAAATATGTTTTTTGCTTATGTACTTCTAGAAATATCATGGTTAGATTTTGTTTACTTCCTTGAGTAGGTAATGGCATTTCTTTCATGGTTTTCATAGTGTTTTTTGCAAAAGTAGAATTAGCTTGTTAATTAGGGTTTACAAGGTTTTGCTTTACATTAGAGTCTTTCTCCCTTGTGCAGTTAGAATAATATCTGTAGAGTAATCTTTCTTTCCCTTCATAACACATAGAGGTTCTTCTGAAATCTATAGAATTTGGCTTGAGCTCCTAGTGATTTCGCACCAGCTGACCAAGGGACAACATACAGTGTCAACTAGTACTTGTGCATATAGCACCGATGCTTCCACCTTTGTTAAAAGTAAAGTTGGTAGCCTAGGAGTTGCAGCATTCTTGCTACAATACTAGTGCTCATCACTATTGCAGGGAAACTAGGAAAGATAATTAGTTCTAACGGTATGAAAAAGCTTCTAACGAAGGAACAATGAGGTGTAATTGCACAATTATGTTAGCTAGATGTTCTAACATCAAAATCATCTATTTCTCCAGATCTCCAAAAAGTCTTGTACAATCATTCCAAGGTATTTGAGGCTCCCAAAGGTCTCCCACCTATTCTTGATCATGATCATGCTATTAATTTGATTCCAAGAAATCTTCCTCCAAACATCAAGCCATACAAATATCCTTATGCCCAAAAGATTGAAATTGAACGCATGGTTGCATAAATGCTAGAGGCTGGTATAATTCAACCTAGTTAAAGTTCTTTCTCTACTCCAATAGTATTATTTCACAAGAAGGGTTGATCATGATGCATGTGTATAGATTATAGGGAGCTCAACAAGCTCAGTATTAAAGATAAATTTTCCATTGCTTTCATTGATGAATTATTGGATGAATTGCATGGATCAATTTATTTCACCAAGTTGGATCTTCATCCAGAGTATCGTCAAATTAGAATGAAGACTGAAGACATTCCAAAAACAACATTTAGAATGCATGAGGGTCATTATGAATTTTTGGTCATGCCTTTTGACCTTACTAATGCACCTTCTACATTTCAAGGTTTGATGAATTCCATTTCCAAACCCTTAGAAAATTTGTGTTAGTAATTTTTGATGATATACTAATCTACAACAAGTCTTGGAAGGATCATGTCCAACATGTTGACATGGTGCTCAAACTATTGGAGGAGAAACAATTATATGCAAAAATCTCCAAATGTTTCCTTGGAGTAAAAGAGGTGGAATATTTGGGTCATATTTTATCTCATGAAGGTGTTAAGGTAGACCCTAGCAAAATTAAAACAATTAAGGAATGGAAAATCCTCACATCGATAAAGAATCTACGAGGATTTCTTGGGTTGATAGGGTATTATCACAAGTTTGTTAGGAATTATGGGAGAATAGCAGCACCTTTAACAACACTATTGAAGAAATATGCATTTTCATGGACTCCAGAAGCAACGAACGCCTTTGAACACCTTAAAGAGGAAATGTGTGAAGCACCAGTCCTAACTAGACCAGACTTCACAAAAACCTTTATTGTGGAATGTGATGCCTCAGTAAATGGAATCGATGTTGTCTTAATGCAAAAAGAAAGACCCATTTATTTCGAAAGTCATACAATAAAAGGAAAGTATTTATACAAAGCTATTTATGAGAAGGAAATGTTGGCAATACTACATGCACTTAAGAAATGGCGACCCTACCTAATGGGAAGACACTTCAAGGTAAAAATAGATCATGATAGTCTTAAATACTTTTTAGAACAAAGATTATCTTTAGAAGAGTAGAAAAAATGGGTTACAAAGATGTTGGGTTATGACTTTGAAATCATCTACAGAAAAGGGAAGAAAAATGTTTTGGCAGATGCACTCTGAAGAAAGGATGAGGACGTGGAAGCATTTCTTTGCACTATTTCTATTATCCAACCAGATTGGATAAACGAAGCAAGGGATGAATGGAAGAATGACAAGAAAGTTTGGGCACTCATTCAAAAGATACAACAATATCCTAGTACATCTAATACATTTATCTAGAAAATGATTCATTATGCTACAAGGATCGGGTATACCTATGTAAGAATTCCCAAATCAAACAAAAGATTCTTAGGGAATTGCACACTGCTCCCTTAGGAGGGCACTCAGGATTTCTAAAAACCTACCACAGGGTTAAGATGGTTTTTTTTTTTGGGATGGCCTTAAATTGAATATTCAAAATTTTGTGGCAGAATGTTTTGTTTACCAACAAAATAAAGTTGAAACAATTAAGACTCCAGAACTATTACAACCTTTGTCCATTCCAAGCCAATGTTGGGAGGAGGTTTCAATGGATTTTATCACAGGTTTACCCAAGGCCAAAGGAAAGAGTGTTATCATGGTGGTAGTGGATAGATTTACCATGTATGCACAATTTTGTGAATTATCTCTCCATTTAGAGTGAGTACAGTTTCTACTGCATTTATGGAAACAATTCAAAAGCTACATGGAAAACCAAAGATTATTGTAAGTGAAAGAGATCCCATTTTCACTGGAAGTTTTTGGACAAAATTATTTTCTTGTATTGGTACTTAGTTAGCTCATAGCTCATCATACCATCCTCAATCTGATGGGCAAACTTAGATATTAAACAAATGTTTGGAAGGATATATTCATTGCTTTATATATGATAAACAGAGACAATGGATCAAATGGTTGCCTCTTGCTGAATGGTG
The DNA here is from genome assembly GCA_000404065.3 of Pinus taeda. Lineage (NCBI taxonomy): Eukaryota > Viridiplantae > Streptophyta > Pinopsida > Pinales > Pinaceae > Pinus > Pinus taeda. The sequence goes on along the minus strand of APFE031156097.1, from coordinate 86,388 downwards.
GTATAACACTTCCTTCCATACTGCAACATAAATGACCCCATTTATGGCACTTTCTGGATATCATGTACCATCCACCACATCATATTTAATAGAAAATTCTAAGGTTCAAGTAGTGGAATATCACATCAAGCATTAGCAACAAGTTCTCCAACTCTTAAAGGATAAACTCACCTTGGCACATAATAGAATGAAATAGTAGGCAAATCAACATCGTAGTGAAAGAAGTTTTGATGTAGGTGATTGGGTATTCCTATGGATACAACCATATAAACAAATGTCCCTCAAGCAAGCTAAGAAGGATAAAAAATTATCACCAAAGTATTATGGTCCATAAAAGGTGTTGCAAAATATAGGTACTATGGCATACAAATTGGAGCTTCCTGCAGCTTCTCGAGTGCACCTAGTTTTCCATGTTTCATGCTTAAAGTAGGTTATATGTGAAAAGCTTCTAGTTTAGAGAATATTGCCAGAACTTGATGAGGAAGGAAAAATCATATTGGAACTTGAAGCAGTCAAAGAAGCGAGAACTCAACAGCTACGAAATAGATAAATTTCAAAGTATCTCATCAAGTGGAAGAACTTACTCATTGAATATTCCACATGGGAGGATGAGAATTTTATACAAAAGCATCCAAAACTACTGAAGCATTGAGGACAACACCTTTTTGAAGGAGAGGGGCATATTAGGTCCCTTTAATATTAGTGATCCCACCATTACTATTGTCATTGTATCCCTTATTGTTATTATTGTGCCCCTATTACCCCCATATTGTTATTCTTGTGCCCCTATTACCCCCATATTGTTATTATTGTGCCCCACAGAATCCCTCTATTGTTATTTTTGTGCATTTATATTATTATTGTTAGGTCGGCTTGGTTATATTGTGACCTCGTAGACTAATTTATATAGAAAGAAGTTTTTGTCATTTGAATCATCTAAGAATTGTTCATTTGTGTAATGTAAAGTAGGTTGCCCCCTCGAAGAGGCTTATTTCTAAGGTGTTCATCTATCGTTTCTATATTTTTGTGAGTTGGTTTCATAACACTGCAAGATCCCAATGCATATGATTCATTTATTTAGAAAAATGGTTCACTATGGTACGAAGATTATTTATATTTTTGTAAGAACTGCTAAATTAAACAAAAGTTTCTTTTGGAATTGCACACCTCTCCTAAAGGAGGGCACTCAGTATTTTTGAAAATGTACCATATTGTCAGGAATGATTTTTTTTGGGATGGACTTAAATATGATATTCATAAGTTTGTGGGGTAATTTTTGGTTTGCCAACAAAATATTTTTGAGACAATTAAGACCCCAAGTCTTTTACAACCATTACTTATTCCAAACCAACTTTGGGAGGAGGTTTTAACTGATTTTATCATAGGTTTACCCAAGTCTAAATCAAAGAGTGTCATCATGGTGGTAGTTGATAGACTTACCAAGTATGAAAACATGTGTGCACTATTTCATCCTTTGAATTCTAGTACAGTCGCTAATGAGTTTGTAGAAATAGGTTAAAAGCTACATGGAAACCAAAATATTATTGTAAGTGATAGATATCCAATTTTCACTAAAAGAAACTTGGGAAAAAATATTTTCTTTTCCTAGTTCACAATTAGCTCATAGCTCATCTTATCATCCTCAATTTGATGGGAAAATTGAGATAGTTAATAAATGTTTGGAAGGATATCCTTATTGCTTTGTATCTGGTAGAAAAAAAATGGATCAAGTGGTTACTTCTCATAGAATGGTGATATAAGACTTCATTCCATATCGTAGTTTTTATGTTGCTTGACCCACCAACATGTCAGGGGATCTCCCTGGTAAGAAGTCCCAATTAGACCTCAGCCCATTTGGTGTAGGAGTCCCAGCAATGGGTCATACGATAATGCCTTGACTGTGATTTTTCACAGAGGAAAGTAAGATAAGTATGTTGGTAGCAAGGGTGTGACAGCTACAATGAGTCAAGGAAGGTGCATGAGAAGTTGTAACACATGGGGGTTGAGATGAGTGAGCCTCTTGGGAACTTGTGATAGCACTCGGCTTGGAAGGGAACATACGAGCAAAGATACATCACAACATGGGAGGAAAGTTAGCAAGCAGTCGAAAGTGATGGTTAGACCAACAACACATTTGAGAAGGATTCATACATACTTATACAGAATAGTCTATACATGCATGCATAAGAAAACCAATACATATATCATTTAGAGTATACTAGATAGCATATAACATATCCATGAAATGTGTTGGCTCTTATTATAGAAATAAGTGTAGGTTCCATTCATACAATACATCCATGTCCAACCACTAGTCTCGATAGTAGAACGTTATGGCCACAACCACCTGCTCCTCCAAAGATATTTACTAGCTCTACATAGTGGAGAAGCCAAGGCTCATTACAATATCATACAAGCTCTCTCCAAGATAATCTTATCAGAAGCTTGCCTAACCAAAATACCATACAATGAGTTATGAGGTTCTATTTATAGCAAAGGGTGGCATGACCCTTGAAATTCCCCTTTGTGACTATTCAACTACCCTCGTGACTCTTCATCTACTCTACGACTTTTACATCCAACTATCGACACTTGACTTACGCTTGACAAGACATTACATTACAATGCACATGTACTCATGTGAGAAAACATGGCTTGAGCGAGCAATGCAAGACATAACTGACACTCATTTCATTGTGATGAGACCAACTCTTTGACATGCTTGTGATGGTGAAGGTGGTGAGTTGATTCCAAGCTTGGTCGTTTGTGATGGTGTGCATGCACCCTATGGTGACATCCTACTAAAGCGAACTCTTTCTTCTATTGAATCTGATTGCATTGGTATCGCTTCCCCATCTAACTCATATGCTAACATGCGCATGGTATTCTTCAGTGCAGACAAACTGACAACACATTAATGCATAGTGTCCATGTTGATCCTCCAATACGTGCTGGTGGTCATGTGCATCAACTGTCAACTACAAGTTTAGCTCCAGTTGGACTTTCGTCTTGTCTTTGCCTCGGTGAGTGTGTTGAATGAGTAGGATCGCATGCATGTGCACAATGACATGCATACTATTGAATTACCCGGCATGCAATCAATAACACTAATCACCATGTCTACTCCGTGCTAACTACTAGGATGAATCTATAACTTGTACAGGCATAGTTTCATCCATGAGTGCATGTTTCACCTGCCTGTTCTTCCTGTTCCTGCTGTAACTCATTCACTTGTCTATGTAGATCATGTTATTCCTTGAATTTCTTCTTCAGCACATGAAACTCCCTCTTTGTTCCATTCTCTATCTTTGTGCGATCACGTCGTCACCTCATAGCCTGAGTCTCCAAAGTTGTTTTCATCATCAATGGATCTGCTTTAGCTTGCAATTTTGTTCCTCCTCCATGTTATCAACAACCTTCCTCTTGCATTTGTTGCATCTAATATGCTACCTTCAACTATTATTCATGATGATGCTCACTGTGAAACTCTCATGGCAAGAAATGTTTCAGTCTAAAACCAAAATGAACTTGGGGAATGACATATCACATACCTAGGGAACTGATAGGCAATATTACACAATTTCTTCTAGGAGGCTGGGTGACTAGCTACTAGAACTACGCAAAAGGTATTATGGGCTATATGGGAGGCAAGAATGGCTATTGGATTTGTGCAATGCGCAATCCAAAATATCTACTGACTGTTGGGATTGCGCAATACGCACTTCCATCTGGGAGTGACTGTAGGCTCAGGGACTGCATTGCGTAATTTTCTAGGCCAACAATCACTGTCCCTCAAAAATGCGCAAAACAATCCTAGAGGATAGTGCCTAGGAAGAAATGTGCATTTGTGGAGATGAAGACAAAGCCTTCCTTCCCTAGATTGTGAAATGTTGTCATGGTGAAGGCAAAGTCTAGGACAAGGTTGGCCAGACTTGTTGGTAGGAAACTGAAAGAAAATATGAAAGTGAATGCATGGTGACACTAAGTGAAAGTAGAATTGATTGAAAATGCATGCAACCATGAATGAAATAGTTAATAAACAGATCAACATGCATGTGGGTGAAGTGATTCGTTGAATCAATGACCACTCATGAAAAATAGTTTCATGCATACGACAACAGTAGATAGCGATGAAAACTAAAATTTTTCTAGTACAAGCTAGTATACATATAAATGAAAACAAGCATTCAAAGAAATCAATCAAACAATACTCACACAAGTGAAAACACAAAAGTGACAAAAATGTTGAAAAATACAAGTTGACGCCACTTACCCAGGAATAGTTGAGCCGAATGTGTTGAAGAGTCCTGGATGTGATGTGGGATGTTAGAGCTCCAATATCGATGTGAAAGAATGAGCTCTAACATGTCGAATGAATAATTTTGGGCTCATGACACACATGCCACAAATCTAGGAGAGAGCGACACTTGGAGGAAAGTTTCTAAATGAAATTTGCTTATAACCTCAAGCTGCTAGAAATAGCTCCCTGAATCATGGGATACCTTTTTCATGTTTCCTTTTGCTATTCTGGGAAGATAAAGACATGCATGCAAGTCAAGTTTCCTTGGTCCTGGGTGGAACTAATCAATGAAGCAGCTCATGCATGAAGTTGCTCAATGACTGGAAGGAAATTTGCATTTCTGGCTGTTTTCCCAGGAGATTTGCACAATTTCTAGGTAGAGAAGCTGACTTTTTCCCAGGATTATGCAAATCCTGGGCAGAGAAGCCCTCAGGGAAAATTTTAAGGATGGAAATTTACCTTAAAGTTTAGAAATCTTTGCGAATCCTACTAGTCCATAATATGAAATCTATAAAATATTTGGAGATATTTTTGTAAAAATATTCAAATTTATAATACTTTTATATAGTCTATAATTTTTTGGTGATTTTTAGGGTAAAATAATTTCATTCTAATAAATTTTGGCAAATCACTTTTACAAAAAAATGGAAACTAGTGAATCTTTTTTTGGGGAAAAGCATAGAAAATTAGCCCATGGGTGAATATTAACCCCTAAATTTTTCCCTAGAAGACCTACTAGGGAAAATTGCATGATTTTCAATCTGAGGGTTGACTGGCAGAATTGCGCAATTCTGGAGCCCAACAGGCTTCCATATAGGATTACACAATTTCTGGAGGGAAGGTTGCTTGCCGTCTAGAATTGTGCAATTTCCTGGGGGAGTTTCTCAATCTGCAAATGGACCAAGTCTAGGTGAATAACCTAGGAGGGGAATGCATCAAGTTGTGATCGACAAGCCGTCTTTCTACAAGAAAAACCCCGAAGCTTGTGTACTTGATGAAGCATGACAAGGTGCTATGAAACGGTTGGTAGGGAGACTCCAAAACAAAGCTAAGGAAAAATTTCGGAGAGTGGTTGTAGCCGCTAAAACACTTGGTGGCACACTGGTAGAACTCCATCTCTCTTAATGGACCTTGTTCTTGAAAAGAAAGTCTAACACCTCTAGAAGTATTGCTCAGTTCTCAGTTCAACTTGGTTTCACACAAGCTTGATTGTAAGATGTAGCATCTGCCAAGCTCTTAGTCGATTGACACACATTCCAAGCCCATGAAACACAGTTTTTTTGATTGGGGTTGAGGGGTATATTGGTGCACAAGCAGTATAGTTGTCAGAGTCTTAGTTTCATCTCTCGTGTTGCTCTACTATGAGCAGTCCTAGACAGTACCCCGACAGAATGACATAGGAACGAAAGCATGGCTCTATTGCCGATGAGCCTAGTAAATACCCCAGTAGAGTTACTTACATCACCTCTCTATGCAAGAAGCCTTTCTCTTCTTTCACCTTATTCATTTTTCATTTTGAATTTTTACAATTTTCATTTTTTTTAACTATGCATAACACTTATTCATTTCAAGAGGTGGAAGAGGAATCCCAACTTATTGAGAGTAGAAGAGGTTGTTCCAGTAGAGAAGTAGTTTATTATACCTCTGACATGCCTGTTAAGGTTTTTCCCCTCACCTTACTCTACTTAATTGAGATGACAAGGGTTAACCCAAAAAAAAACTGACTAGAGTAGGTGATACTAGTTAGTGTGAAAGCGTTGTGTTTTCACCAAGGTTCACTTTGAACAATACGTATTTTCCTTCGATGTATCATGGAATAAAAGTAACAAGTTCTTCATACAGAGGAAAGATGATAGATAACCAAGTAGTGATAGTTTTACAGTCCCTCTTGTACTTCACCCATCTCGTTTCAAGAGTCATACATGGTTTCATGTGAAGCTAACCTACAAACAAAACAAGAAAAATAACAAACAACAAAGCAAAGCAAGAGTAGAAGCAAAATAAAAATCAAAATGAGTAAGAAAACAAGAAAGTAGATAAACAAACAAACAAACAAAGTAAGTAAGAAAACAAACATGCATGAAAACTAACTAAAAGAAAACACTACTCCTACTGCTAAGCTAACGATGCATGGGCCTGATCACATGAAGTGATATTTCCAATGCAGCCATTGGCCCATTGGTTGACTCATGTTGGTTAAGGCTTGGTCCACGAGAAACCCAATTGTGTGAACCACCAAGAAACAAAGATATAAAAATGAAGACAACCACACTTCATGTTTCAAAGTTCCCATAGGATATAACTGAGTGCAAGTGTATAAAGAGTAGTCCGTGGAATTATCATGGTGTTGTGTGACACTGCGTGCAGCTTTGAAGCATAAGAACGCTCTTAACTGTCACATGCAAGGAAATGAAAGAAACAAAGGCAACTTGTGGCATGCATATGTGATTTCCATGTAAGATTCATACAATGTGTGAGCGATAGGATCATGCAGTTCAAGTGGAGGAAGGATGATATGCATATGAGATTGATCTTTAATGCATAGAAATGAGTGTGATGAGGAGCCTTGGTTGATTAAAAAATTTCCTAATTAGAAGTGAGACTAACCCTAAAAGAGCAAGGGCCTGACATAACCATCAGCTCGAGCTAAAGTTCCTCACCAATTTGGAGTGTTTCAACTTCATCGTCAAATAGATCATCATAGACCAATGTCTTCGAAAAATCAACTGCGATATAATCATGATCGTGACCAGATATGGAAGTAAATTGGTCATGAAAGCTACAATAATAAAAATAATTTTTTTCATTGGCATCTTGATGATAAGATGAATCAAATATAGGAGTACATGAAAAGTGAACAAATTCATCCTTTGTGTTTTCAGAAAAGGCAGATGAAAGATCAAGTGGATTTTCAATGAATAACTTATCCTCTCCATTGTCGGATGATGGACTAACATCCGGTGTGTCCTGAGAGTGATTATCAATGGGTGCATCCATGGATGAATACGAACGTGCAAAATCATGGATGGCAAGTTCACCAAAGATGTTAGGAAGGAATGGAGGATGCTCGGACGGAAGGGAGTCATCCTTCACCGAGTGTTTATACTCAAGTTCCCACTCATACTCTTCATGAATGACAATGCATGTTGGTTGTGCAACACAAAATCCATCAATGGCTTGTTCCTCATTCAAAACAAGTGTAGAGTCCATAATGGAAGAACAATATTATCCAGAGGCACAACCGAGTGTGAAGACATATGTCATGGAAAAAGATGCATATGACAACTCGATGGACTCACAACCAAGTCCACATGAAAATTAAGCAAAGTGATGTTGGGAGGATATGATAGTTACACATGTGTGTGGCCATGATCCTCAACATCACTCTACAGTGGTGGATTTGTTGGATGAGGGGATGGCAGACAATCACTACCGACAGTGACCGCATCCACATGAGATTTTATAGCTCCATCACTGAATATGGTTGATCGAGGCTTGATTTCAAACTTCTTCTTAAGAGGAGCATATTTCTTGATGGAATACTTGAATCAATCCCAATGATAAAGTAATTTCATCTGGCTCCTTGGTGCTTGAAACTGCAAGTCATGGAAGTGCTGCCAAAAGTCCATAATTGATTTATGCAAAGCCTTTCGTTGTTGTAGCAGTTTTTGGTCAAGATGGTCTGGATGAAAATGATAGAAAGTGTCTTCAATGAGATCACATAAGTGTTCAAGTGAGTGCACGTTATTAGCGAGTAGGTTGCACAACCATCAAAGTGGAGATTCGTGAAGTGTGTATGTAAGTAACAAGCTAGCTTACTCGTCATATCACCCATCTTCCTCATGAATCATGGAAAGAAAGCCATGTAAGTACTCAAGCCAAGCCACTTCACCTTACCCATCATACGTGTAAGTGGACAATTGATCGAAAAACTCTCTCGTTATGGTGACATATTCATGACTCGAGAAACATCACAGAGGGAGAAGAGTGCAAGAATCCATGAAAGATATGCAAATGTTCAAAATAGGATGAGAGGACAGAGATTGTCATTTGGACCTCCTTCTATTGCCAAAAATGTTGATGGTGTTGGACCCGCCAACATGTCACGAGATCTCCTTGGTAAGAAGTCCCAATTAGACCTTAGATCATTTGGTGTAGGACTCCCAACACTAGGTCGTATCGTAATGCCTTGATCGTGAATTCACACAGACGCAATTAAGATAACTTTGTTGGTAGCAAGGGTGTGACAGCTATAGTGAGTCAAGGAAGGTGCATGAGAGGTTCTAATGCATGGGGGTTGAGATGAATGCACCCCTTGGAAACCTATGATTGCACTCGGATTGGAAGGGAACACACGAGAAAAGATACATCACAACATCGAAGGAAAGTTAGCGAGAAATCCAAAGTAATGGTTGGCCCAACAACACATTTTAGAAAGAACCATACATACTTATATAGAATATTGTATACATGCATGCGTAAGAAAACCAATACATATATCATTTAGAGTCAGCGAGATAGCATAAAATACAATACAACATATGCATGAAACATGTTGGTTCTTATTATATAAAGAAGTGTAAGTTCTAGTCATACAATACATCCATGTCCAACTCCTAGTCCCGATAGCAAAATGTTATAGCCACAACCAACTACTCCTCCAAAGAGATGTATTATCTCTATGCAGTGGAGATGCTAAGGCTTGTTACAATACTGTCCAAGCTCTCTCCAAGATAGTCTTATCGGAAGCTTGGCTAACCAAAAGCCTATACAATGAGTTATGAGGTTCTATTTATAACAAAGCGTGGGGTGACACTTGACATTTCCCTTTGTGACAATCCAACTACCCTCATGATTTTTCATCTACTCTGTGACCATGACATCCAACTATTGACACTTGAATTACACTTGAAAAGACATTACATTACAATGCAGATGTACTCATGTGAGATAACATGGCTTTAGCTAGCCATGCAAGACTTCACTGACACTCGGTTCATTTTGATAAGACCAACTCTTTGACATGCTTGTGATGGTGAAGGTGGTGAGTTGAAGGCAAGCTTGGTCACCCATGATGGTGTGCGTGCACCCCATGCTGACATCCTACTGAAGCAAACTCTTGCCTCTGTTGCATGTGGGTGCATTGGTATGGCTTCCCCATCAAAATCGCCTACTAACATGTGCATGGTCTTCTTGGGTGCAGACGAATTGGCAACACACTGATGCATAGTGTTCATGTTGATCCTCCAATGTGTGCTGGTGGTCTCGCGCATCAAATGTCAACTACATGTTTAGCTCTAGCTGGACTTGCTTATTGTGTATTCCTTGGTGAGTGTGTTGAATGAGTAGGATTGCATGTGTGCGCATGATGACTTGCATTTTTTTGAATTTTCCTGCATGTGATCAACAACACTGCTCACCATGTCTGTTCCATCCCAGCTGTTGGGATGGATCTATAACTTCTACAGGCGCAGTTTCATCCATGAGTGCATGTTGTGCCCCATGTTGTTCCTATTCCTGTTGCAACTGTTAAGTCCCTATACTACTAGTGTAACCCCTTATTGCTATTAGTAAAACCCCCTTATTATATTGTTGTGCCCATGCAGTCTCCATATTATTACTATTGTGCCCCATAGAAGCCCACTATTGTTATTCTTGTGCCCTTACATTATTATTGTTATGTAGGCTCTGATTATATTATGACCCCTTAGACTCCTATATATAGAAAGGAGGTCTTGTCATTTTTATCATCCAATAATTATTCATTTGTGTAATGTAAAGGAGGTTTCCCCCTCAAAGAGGCTAATTCCTAACGTGTTGATCTATCTTTTCTATCTTTCTGTGAGTTGGTTTCATAACATTTGGTATCGGAGCTTTGGATTCTAGGGTTTCACTACTCCAAACAGGTCATCATGAAATTTTCAATACGAAGTTTCAAAAGCTAAAAGAAAAACCCATTTGAGAAGAAATCAGTCTGAACCTCGAGTCTGAATTTTAGATCTTGTCTCGCTATATTTTCGGATATCTGATCTGAGGAAGTTAGGGTTTTTACGAGCTACAAAATTTCATCTCAAATAGATCATCGTATAATTTTTGCTATAATTTATTTTCTACGAAGTTTCAGACTCTGAAATTAAAACCCATTTGAGCCGAAATCATGGGGAAGCCTGGACTCGAATTTCAGATCTTGTTTAGCTACATTGTCAGAGGTACAGTCCAAGACATTTATATTTTCTGCAGGCTCCTGAATTACATCCCAAGCAGGTGACCTCGGGAAAATCGTCATAATTTTCTCTCTGAGCATCAGATTGAAATTTCATCAGAAGTTACAGAAAGAGGATGGGCTATAGTTTTCTATGTAATTTTTTCAGATCCAAAGCTCAAAACAGTGACACATGTCACTCCATAAAAGTTCTCTCTTCTAGAAAGGTATATAATCAAGTCATCTTGGGAGATTGTGCATAAATATTTCTTGGAGAATCCAATTGCGATTAGACTGGTGGCATTGGAAAGAGGACGTAGAGGGATATTGCAAATCGTGATTTCAGAACTGGAAGATCCAAAATTACAGAGTTACAATTATTTCAAGATCGAGCTCCTAAAATCAAGAAAAGGAAGTATGAGGAAGTTTGATGGCAAGGGTCCGTAAATTAGATACTATATATGGAGTAAAATTTTGATCTACATGAGGTGCAGCTGTTACAAAAGGTACGTATTGAATCTTCATATTTAGAATTGGATCAATTTTTATGGTATAAAGGGATTTGTTCTCGTAAACCACTTGTTACGTGGTAAATTTTCACGGAGGAAATGATAGCACATTATGAGGATACAAAGAGAAACACATTCTTTAGCCAATTGATAAATCTCAAACAAGAGTGTTGAATGGAAGAGCATATTGGGGAATTTCAAAAATTGAATATAAGAGAGAATGATATTCCAGAGAAGCAGAGGATTGATGTCTAAATAGGGACTTTAAAGGATAACATTCAACATGAGGTTCGTCTTTGGGAACTTGATTCATTGGAGAAGTCATTTAGGTTGGAAAGAAAAGTGGAAAGAAAAATTTTGGCAACAAGGAAGTCTACCCCTCACAACTATAAAGATGGAAGTGTTGTTTATCCTAGCCTTCCACAAGCTAGAAGGTTTACACCACAACAATTGGAAGAAAAGAGAGCAAAAGGACTTTGTTACAATTGTGATAGCAAATACATTAAAGGTCATAAGTGTGTTGAGAAGAAATTATTTTACATTGATTGTGAAGAGTGGGAAGAAAATGATCAAGAAATGAATTGGACCATATCTTGTAAAGCATTGGAAACAATTACCACTCCTTAAACCCTCAAGGTAGAAGGACATATCAAGAAGAAAAATGTTCAAGAAGTGAAATATCACATCGAGCATTAAGAAATGAATCTGACCATATCTAGTAATGCTTGGAAGAAATTACCACTCCTCAAACTCTCAAGATAGAAGGACATATCAAGAAGAAAAAGGTTCAAGCAATGAAAGATCACATCGAGCATTAACAACAAGTTCTCCAACTTTTAAAGGATAATGCCACTTTGGTGTAGAATCGAATGAAACAACATGTAGATCAACATTGTAGTGAAAGAATTTTTAATGTAGGTGATTGGGTATTTTTATGACTACATCCATACAAATGAATGTCCCTCAAGCGATTTATTTATGAGAAGAAAATGTTGACAATACTACATGAACTTAAGAAATGGAAACCTTACCTAATGAGAAGACACTTCAAGGTAAAAATGGATCATGATAGTCTTAAATACTTTTTAGAACAAATATTATCTTCAGAAGAACAGAAGAAATCGGTCACAAATACGTTGGGTTATGACTTTGAAATCATCTACAAAAAAAGGAAGAAAAATATTGTTGCAAATGCACTCTTAAGAAAGGATGAGGGTGTGGAAGCATTGTTTTTTTCTATTTCTATTATCCAACAAGATTGGATAAATGAAGCAAGGGATGAATGGAAGAATGATGAAGAAGTGTGGCCACTCATTCAAAATTTGCAGAAAGTAACAGTTCAAATAATATTTCCAGAACTTGACGAGGAGGGAATAATCATATTAGAACCTAAAGCACTCATAGAAACAAGAAATCAATAGCTACAACATCAATCAATTTCAAAGTATCTCATCAAGTGGAAGAACTTACCCGCTGAAGATTCCACATGGGAGGATGAGAATTTTACAAACTACTCAAGTGTTGAGAACAACACTTTTTGAAGGAGAGGGGCATGTTAGGTCCCTATACTACTAGTGTATCGCCTTATTATTATTAGTACAACCCCCTTATTATCTTTTTGGGCCCATGTAATTCCCATATTCTTGTTATTGTGCCCCATAGAAGCCCACTATTGTTATTGTTGTGTCCTTAAATTATTATCATTATGTCAGCTCTAATTATATTATGACCCCTTAGACTCCTATATAGAAAGGAGGTCTTGTCATTTGTATCATCCAAGAATTATTCATTTATGTAATGTAAAGGAGGTTTCCCCCTCAAAGAGGCTGATTTCTAAGGCATCGATCTATCTTTTCTACCTTTTTTTGAGTTGGTTTCATAACAACAACTCATTCACTCATTTGTGTAGCTCATGTTCTTCCTTGAGTTGTTGCTTCAGCACATGCAACTCCTTATTTTTTTCATCCTCTGTCTTTGCGCGATCACACCATCACCTCAGAGCTCGAGTCTCCAAAGTTGCTTTCATCATTAGTGGATCTCCTTCACTTGCAACTTTGTGCTACCTCCGTGTTGTCAATGACCTTCATCTTGCATTCATTGCATCTGGCATGCTGCCTTCAACTACTTTTCATGATGGTGCTTGATGTGATGCTTCTATCATCATATCTTGATGTCCTTGTCTACGAACAACTTGATGTCTTCGTGAGTGGGAAAGATCATAGACACTTGATTGACTGCATCCCGAAGTGTGTTTTAAACAACGTCTTCGACTCTGCTCTCCCAGAAACCATTGTACCTATGCTGCTGAGAGTTAGGTAAACACATGTGATACCTCGAGACTTGGCAACTCTCATGGCAAGTAATCTGTCAGTTGAAAACAAAAATGAACTTGGGGAATGACATAGCACATACCTTGGAAGCTGATAGGAAATATTGCGCAATTTCTTTTGGGAGGCTTGGTGACTGGCTACTAGAATTGTGCAAGAGGAAGTTTGGGCTGACTCGGAGGCAATACTAGTTGTTGGATTTGTGCAATGCACAATCTAGACTGGTTGTTGACTACTGGGATTGCACAATGCGCAATTCCAGCTGGGAGTGATTGCAGGCTCAGGGACTGCATTTCACAATGTTTTGGGCCAACAGTCACTATCCCTTAGAAATGCACAAAATAGTCCTAGAGGATAGTTCCTGGGAAAAAATGCACATTTCTAGAGAGGAAGACAAAGACTTCCTTCCCCAGATAGTGGAATGTTGTCTCAGTCAAGGCAGAGTCTCGGCCAAGGCTGGCTAGACACACCGACGAGCAACTAAAAGCAAATATGAAAGTGAATGCATGGCGACACTAAGTGAAAGAAGAATTGATTGGAAGTGCGTGAAAACATGAATGAAAGATTCAGTAAACAGATCAACATGCATGTGGGTAAAGCGAGTCGCCGAATCGGTGATCATTCGTGCAAAACAATTTCATACATACGACAGTAGTGAGATAGTAACAAAAAATGAAACGATGCTAGTACAATCTAGTATGCATGTAAATGACATCAACTGTCCAAAGAAATCAAGCAAACAACACACACAAGCGAAAACACAAAAATGACAAAAATGCTGAGAAAAGACAAGTTGAGGCCACTTACTCATGAATATCTTTGCCAAATGTGTCAAGCAGTCTTGGATATGGTGTTGGATGTTAGAGCTCCAAGATCAATGTGGAAGAATGGGATCTGATGCATCGAATATATAAGTTTAGGCTCATGACATGCATGCCACAAATATAGGAGAAAGTGATACTTGGAGGAAAGTTTCTAAATGAACTTTGCATGTAACCTCGAACTACTAAAAATAGCTTCCTAAATCATCGGATACCTTTTGCGTGTTTCCTTTTTCAATTCCCAGAAAAAAGAAAGACATGCATGCAAGTCAAGTTTCCTTGGTCTCTGGTGGAATTGGTCAAACAAGCTTCTCATGCATGAAGCTACTCAACTGCTGGAAGGAAATGCGCATTTCTGGTTGGGAGTTGGGCTAGCTGCCTAGGATATTTGCACAATTTCTGGGCAGAACAGCTGACTGCTACCTAGGATTGCGGAATTCCTGGTCTAAGTAGCCCTATTGGGGTTTCACTTTGAGGGTTGACTAGCAGAATTGCATAATTATAGAGCCCAGCAGGCTTCTAGATAGGATTGCACAATTTCTTGAGGGAAGGCTGGTTTCCCTCCAGAATTATGAAATTTCTTGGGGGATCTACTCACCCTACAACTGGACCAAGTCTGACTAAATGGTCTGTTAGGGGAATGCATCAAGCTATGATCGACACGCTGCCCTTCTACAAGAACAACATTGAAGCTTGTGTACTTAACGAAGCAAGACAAGGTGCTGTGAAAGGTTGGTAGGGAGGCTCCAAAACGAAGCTAAGGAAATTTTTTTGAGGGTGCTTGTAGCCACTACAACACGCCACAAAAATGACCCCATTTATGGTGCGTTATGGATATCACCCATCATCCATCACATCATATAAAAGAGACAATTCTAAGGTTTAGGTAGTGGAAGATCACATTGAGTATTAACAACAAGTTCTCCAACTCTTAAAAGGTAACCTAACTCTAGCACATAATTGAATGAAACAACAGGCATATTAACATCACAATGGAATAAGTTTTAATGTGGGTGATTGGGTTAATTTATGACTAGAAGCATACAAACAATTGTCCCTCAATCAAGAAAAGAAGGATAATAAATTATCACCCAATTATTATGGCCCTTACAAGGTGTTTCACGAGTACACCTAGTTTTCCATATTTTGTGCTTAAAGAAGGTTATAGGTCACAAGCTTCTAGTTCAAAATATACTGCAAAAAATTAACAAGGAAGGAAAAATCATATTGGAGCCTTAAGCAATCACAAAAACAAGCATCTAGTAGCTACAGAATACATTAATTTCAGAGTATCTCATTAAGTGGAAGAGCGTACTTGTTGAAGACTCCATGTGAGAGGATGAGTATTTTATTCATAAGAGTCCATAACTACTCAAGCATTAAGGGAAACACTTTTTTAAAGGAGAGGGGCATCTTAGGTACCTATAATACTAGTGTAGCCCCAACATTGTTATTTGTGTGCCCCATTGAAGTCAATTATTTTCATTTTTGTGCCCTTACATTATTATTTTTATGTAGGCCCTACTTATATTTTTACCCCTTAGACTCCTATATATACCAAGGAGGTCCTGTCATTTGAAGCATCCAATAATTTTTCATTTATGTGATGTAAAAGGAGGTTTCCCCCTTGAAGAGACTTATTTTTAAGTCGTTGAACTATCTTTTGTTTTGTTTTTATGATCTGGTTACATAAATTAATGATGAGTCTTCTTGTAGACTCGAAACATTGACACAAACAATGACAACCGTGGAATTGATTTCAAACTCTAATACTCATAATAAGTATTTCGTTAGTTTGACTTAGATTTTTTTTTTTTTAAACGTAGTTAAGCCTTCTTTATTATTTATAATTATGATTAGCTGAATTCAAAAAGGTCAATATTATTTAAAATATTTTTAATGTGGGCATATGAAAGGCATTCTAAACCATGAAAAATTATTTTATCTCCTATTTAAGAATTTTCTAATTCTTTACTTTAATGTTGAATGTGTTAGATTTTATTTTTATTTTATCAATAAAAATTTTATTCTTTGAGCTAAATATGATAGATATTTTTAATCTCATATAGTCTCGTTAAAAAATGTGCACCTTAATTTTCTCTTTTCTTTTATTTATTTATTAAATTGTGGATTTTCCTTAAATTTATGTCATAGAATTGTTAGTAATATTAATAATCTATTAAACCTCCTCTATTATCCAATTATTTAGTGAAGAATAGCACCTTTATGTCATCTCCACTAAATTTAGAAGTCTTAGAAATCAATTTGATTAATATTTGAAGCACTTATAGGAAGCCTCTTCTATTTCATATTATTTGTCTTGTTTTTTTACATTAGGCACTAGTCATTACCAATACTCTAAATCATTTAAATATGATCTTCTATAAAGAAGATATGATAGGACATATTGAATTTTACTTTAAAGCTATAAATTATAAAAGTTTTTGGATTTGCTCAACATTACTCAACTACTATCTAGATATGCTACAACTTGAAGTTTACATGTATATAAGATTATGAAAGTGATCTGAGTCTCAAAAAAAATTCCTTTCTTCCAAAACCATAAATCCATTAATTTATAATTATTTTTAAGAGCAAAATAACTTTCTATATTCCATCCATCTTATAGTTAAAGTTGCACTTAAAATCAATATCAAGGTATTTGTTAGAAGTAACTTCCTTTTCTTATAACTGCCCAACATAAAATTCGTGTGAGTAATTATATCATAACCATTTCCTTACAAATGCTCAGCAACATAACTCTACTACATGATCATCAGAACAATATCATCTATAAAAATAAGAAGAACAGTCATGATTATTCCAAATAAAGTGGGCCCACTATAAATTCTTTTATCCAAAGATTGTTTTTCATCCCTATGAATTCCAAAAAAAATCCAAAACATATTTTTTACTTAACTCTTATATTGTAATTAAGTTGTTCCAACCAAATAATGTTACCAGACATAAAAATAACATTGTTGTACAACCTCAAGACAGATATAAAAATAACATTGCTGTACAAGCATAAGACAGATATTCTTGGCAAATAAATTATTAGTTTCTTCTAATCTATTTTAAAAGTCTCCTTAAAACAGGACGTTAAAATATTTTCTAAAATTAATGAAACAATATGGAAGATCGGTTTTATTATTGCATCACTGCGTCACAGTAATGTTAAATCTAACTAGAGATGCTATATTTAAATGATAGCTTATAAAACCAATTTTCTATTTAGCTATGGTCTCGTTACTGTTTAAAAATATGAAAAAGCTAGGCTTTAATTCCATTATTAAGGGAAACTTGCTATAAATTCCATTGTATAATTGGAGAGGCTATAAATTTGGGGATAACAAAATATCCTATAATTTTACAATTTCTACCACCTTTAATAAAACTCACTTGCTTTGTAATAAAGATGTGAATGTTGCAGTGAAATTAATACATTTATAAATCTTATTATGGTTTGTATTATAGTCCTTCATGGAAATGGTATTAATTTCATTTTTTTAAATAAAAACTATCTCCAAAACCTTTTAGAATCCAATTTAGAAGGGTGTAAATTGTTTTCTTGCTTTGCACGGGCTCTCTCTCGCGTTCTCTCTAGATGGATAGACAGATAATTTTAATTAGGACTTTGAACTATTTATCATGTCACTTTCTAATAACTCATTAAAATAATTTTCCAGTTTGATCTATTTATCAGGTCACTTTTTAATAACTCATTAAAATATTAAGTAGTTGTATTAAAATAATTATCCATTTTTGGTTGAGGGTGGTTAAGAAGAGAACATTCCCGGGCAACTCTTCCTTCGTTTTAAATGGAATTGATTGAGATATTCATTGTACCTAAGAGGCACATTAAGTTAATATGAAGAAGATTTATAATGCTTTTTGTGCTTTCAAATATCTTTTAAAAAGGACAACGAAATATTTTCCCAAATTTAAAATTAATATAATATATAATATATATATATATATAATAAAAAAGCAATGATTTGACTTTTATCATGTTTAAGTTATTTGTTATTAATATTACAACTCAAATATAAAAGAGATGTAAAAATATTGTATTATCACTTAATTTATTGATATTTTAATTTTTTAATTTTTATTTTTATATTTTTATTTGTTTATTTTTTTACATTAATTTTGGTTTCCTTTTGATTTTTCCTGAAGCACCTCCACCTAATATATCGTATTGATAGATTAGCTACTCCACTTATGTCCCGGTCCTGAACCCCAATGAGGGTTCCAAATGTTATGTGAAGTAAAATAATTGTATATCCATTTTAGATAGAAATAAAGTAATATTCACTTTTTAAATAAAGATTTTATTATTTAAATTTTTAAAAATATTTGATATTGAACTTAAACAATATCCATGTTAACTAATTTATCTCAAATATCAAATATATATATAGAGAGAGAATATAGCGATAATAAAATGTTTGAATGCTCCAAAAAAAATAATTGAATGGAATAAAATTCACTTACTTCCTTATAAGAATAATAAGAAGTAGATGAGCAATTCATTCAATTAGTGATATGAAATTAAGATGTAACCTAACTAATAGGGGAAATGGTTTCTTTTTCCATAATATAGCAATACAATTATGACCATGAGAGTGATTTCTTGTTGTTTAAAATGCACTTTTGAATCTATGATAGAATTCAAATAAACTAATATGTAACATATAAAAAAAATAATAATTAAATTCAATCATAAATGAAATATTTCAATAATATTGGTGTGTGTTTAAAAATATAGTAATAACAAAAAATACATGATAAAAATCCATATTTCAATATTTCAATGTCCATATTAAGTTTAATATTTGAATGTGAATGGTGTATATATTATTTATGGTTTAAAGAATAGATATGTATGTATTATATAAATAAATTGGAAAAAATAAATTTTTATGTTTCTCACCATTCTACATTGGACTATTTTTTTTTGTGTAATTTTTGCGCACTTTTATGTGAAATTCTATAAATAATAGTTAGTATTACAATTTTAAGCTGTGTAGACTACAAATCAATGTGCTCAAGAGAATTTCATGGCATTAAAAATTGCAATTTAACAATAGAAAATTACACATGGCTTACACATCACCAACACCCACACAGTGTCTCTAAAAAAAACTTTTTATATCAAAACATTTGATACTTTTCAACATTTGCTATTTCCATACTTCAAATACTTTCATACTTAAAATGAATCTATATTGATTTATACAAGCTAAGAATATTATAACAATATGATATAAATATCGAGTCTTAATATTATTTATCGATAGAATTAATTCAACTTTTAGCAATTAAAAAAACACATATTTTTTCTTTAAACAAATATCAAGTAATTTTCATTCCTAGTTTGTTTTCTAAAGATGGGAAAATGTAAATCGAGATTCGGGGTGTATAATCCAAATGTCACTCATATTCTTTTTAAACTATCAAAGTTAATTCTTTGATTATAATTAAAATGTGTAAAGAAAATACAATATAGTTAAAATGAATAAAAAAAATATATCTTACTATGTAAAATTAAATAAAATATTATATATGTTATATATTATTGTGTATATCTTACTCAGTGCTCATAAAAAATAATATAATTTTATTTATTTAAAGAAATATATTATCTCTATTATTAATGGAAGGATTAAAATATAAATAAAAAGTTTAGAAAAAGGAAATCATATATATATATTCATTCTAATGTTTTGTTTTTTTTTATAATCAAAATATTTGATATTTGTTGGTAGATTTTCTACTTTTCGTATTTAATGGATTCTATAGTTAATTATTTGCAGTTATATATAAGTATAGAGTAATATATATATATTAATATATCACTTATAGGAATACTATGAAAATAATTAATTCATCTTTAGAATTTTTAGAAAAAAAACATATTTTCATTTTAAAGCAGAGATCAAGAAGTAATTTTCTTCCTAGTTTGTTTTTCTAACCATGGGAAATGTTAGATTGAGATTGAAGAAGGTTCATAACTAAAATGTTACTCATGTTCTTTTTAAAGTATCAAAGTTAACTATTTGATTATCTGTACAAATATACAAATATAATTAAAACGAGTTAAAAAATAATATATTTACCATAAGAAAATTTAAAATAAAATGATTAAAAATAATAAATAAAAATCATCACCATAAAAATAAAACAATTTTAATTAATTTTAAACTAGCCTTGTTCGGATCTATCAAGCGTCTAGAGGTGCAAAGGTATGCACCTCAATAGATTGATCCCTCTTGGGGCTTGATAGATCCGGAGTTAAGATGGATCTAGTCTTGTGTGAGGCTAAAGAAAATCTAGCAGACATATGATTAGTTTTATCAAAAATAGGTAAAATCATCTGACATTAATATAATCATTTTAAATATGTTAAATATGTCTAAGATTAATCGGGTCATTTTCATTTTAAATTTCTGAGTTACCTCACTTTCTTGAGTGATAAATATTGTTAATAACTAAATGTGAAATGAAAATTTTGAATATAAAGTGACAATGTAATAGTGTTGAATGATAGAAAATATGAATAATAAGAAGAACATAAATTACAAATAGTCTTCATTGTGATTAATCTCAAACTATTTTCTTATATTATAATTATTGTTGCCCTTGTTACTTTTGTGGTCTTTTCAAATCAATTATATGAAAAGTATAGTTTAAAGTATAAACCATTTAAATCTTTAGCTCCATATATTGTAGTAAACATCATACCTTGTCTCTCTTTCTCTCCAATATTAATAGGTTGAATTATTATAACACAAAAATCAATGTACAATGTCAATAATTTTTTATGATTATACCGAAATCAATACAAATATTAATCCAATCACTTTAAAATTAATGCACCATCATACATCCAATTACACCAAATAAAAAATCAACATCTACACTCAAACCAATGCATCTAATGCAAGAAATCAAATAAGATTAGAAAACAACATTTACACTCAAATCAAAGCATCTAATGCAAGCAATCAAATATGATTAGAAATAAACATTTACATGCAAATAAATGCACCTAGTGCAAGTAAGCAAATAGGTTTATAAACCAACATCTAAGTTGAAATTAATGCATCTAGTGCAAGTAAGAAAATATTGTTATAAACCAACATCTACATTGAAATCAATGAATCTATTGCAAGTAGTAAAATAGGATTAGAAATCACCATCTACATTGAAATCAATGCGTTTAGTGAAAGTAATAAAATAAGGTTAGAAATAATCTACATTGAAATCAATGTATATAGTCAAGAAATCAAATATCATTAGAAATCAACATCTACACTAAAATCAATGCATCTAGTGCAAGTAATGAAATAGGATTAGAAATCACCATGTAAAGTGGAATCAATGCATATAGTCCAATAAATCTTCTTCCCTCTCTCCCCCTCGATCTATATCTATATCTCCCTCCATCTCTCCTTCTTTGTCTCTCTATCTCAACACCCCAAACACACACGCTCTCTCACTCCATATCTATCAATCTCTCTGTCCCTCCCTCTCTCTCTCCATCTCTCTCTTCTTCCCTCTCCTCACTTTCCATCTATATATCTACCTCCCTTTGTCTCTCTATATCAC
>APFE031156097.1:42218-52769 GCA_000404065.3 Pinus taeda | reverse complement strand
TATTGTGGAATGTGATGCTTCAGGAAATGGGAATTGGTGCTGTTTTTAATGCAAAGATGAAAGAACCCATTTGCTTTTGAAAGTCGTCCAATCAAGGGAAAGTTTTTTACACAAGCTATTTATGAGAAGGAAATGTTGGAAATACTCCATGAACTTAAGAAATGGCGACCCTATCTAATGGGAAGACAATTCAAGGTAAAAACGGATCATGATAGCCTTAAATACTTTTTAGAAACAAAGATTATCCTCTGAAGAGCAACAAAAGTGGGTCACAAAGATGTTGGGTTATGACTTTGAAATCATCTACAAAAAAGGGAAGCAAAATGTGGTGGCAGATGAACTCTCAAGAAAGGATGAGGATGTGGAAGCATTGTTGTGTGCCATTTCTATTATCCAACCAGATTGGATAAACGAAGCAAGGGAAGAATGGAAGAATGACGAAGAAGAGTGGGTACTTATTCAAAAGTTACAACAAGATTCTAGTACGTTGGATACATTTAGCTGGAAAAATAATTCATTATGGTAAAAAGATAGCTTATACCTCTGTAAGAATTCCCAGCTAAAACAAAAGATTCTTATGGAATTGCACACTTCTCCCTTAGGAGGGCACTCGGGATTTTTAAAAACTTACCACAGGGTTAAGAAGGAATTTTTTTGGGAGGGACTTAAATCAGATATTCAAAAGCTTGTAGCGGAATGTTTGGTTTTCCAACAAAATAAAGTTGAAACAATTAAGACACCGGGTCTATTACAACCTTTATCCATTCCAAGCTAACGTTAGCAGGAGGTTTCAATGGATTTTATCACAGGTTTACCCAAGTCTAAGGGAAAGAGTGTCATCATGGTGGTAGTTGACAGACTTACCAAGTATGCACACTTTTGTGCATTATCACATCCATTTAAAGCTAGTACAATTTCTATTGCATTTATGGAAACAATTCAAAAGTTGCATGGAAACCCAAAGATTATTGTAAGTGATAGAGATCCCATTTTCACTGGAAATTTTTGGAAAAAAATTATTTTCTTGTCTTGGTACTCAGTTAGCTCATAGCTCATCTTATCATCTTCAATCTGATGGGCAAACTGAGATAGTAAACAAATGTTTGGAAGGATATCTTCATTGCTCTGTATCTGATAAACAGACACAATGGGTCAAATGGTTGCCTCTAGCTTAATGGTGGTATAACACTTCCTTCCATATAGCAACAAAAATGACCCCATTTATGGCACTTTATGGGTATCAACCACCATCCATCACACCATATTTAAGAGAAAATTCTAAGGTTTAGGCAGTGGAACATCAGATCGAACATCAACAACAAGTCCTCCAACTCTTAAAGGATAACCTCGTGTTGGCATAGAATAGAATGAAACAACAGGCATATCAACATCGCAGTGAAAGAAGTTTTGATGTAGTGATTGGGTATTCTTAAGGCTACAACCATATAAGAAAATGTCCCTCAAGCAAGCTAAGAAGGATAATAAATTATCACCAAAGTATTATGGTCCATACAAGGTGTTAAAAAAGATTGGTACTATGGCATGCAAATTAGAGCTTCCTGCAGCTTCTTGATTGCACCCAGTTTTCCATGTTTCATATTTAAAGAAGGTTATAGGCGATAAGCTCCCAGTTCAAACAATATTGCCAAAACTTGACGAGGAAGGAAAAATTATATTGGAACCAGAAGAAGTCACAGAAACAAGCACTCGAAAGCTATGAAATCGATCAATTTCAGAGTATCTTATCAAGTGGAAGAATTTATCTGCTGAAGATTCCACATGGGAGGATGAGAATTTTATACAGAAGCATCCATAACTACTCAAGTATTGAGGACAACACTTTTTTGAAGGAGAGGGGCATGATGGGTCCCTATAATACTAGTGATTACCCCATTACTATGGTAGTTGTACCCCTTATTAATATTGTTGTGCCCGTATTGTCCCCATATTGTTATTAATGTGCTCCATAGAATCCCTCTATTGTTGTTTTTGTGGATTATATATTATGTAGTCGGCTTGGGTTATATTGTGATCTTAGACTTCCTATATATAGAAAGGAGATTTTGTCATTTGAATCATCCAAGAATTGTTCATTTATGTAATGTAAAGGAGGTTGCTCCCTCGAAGAGGCTGAATTATAAGGCATTGATCTATCTTTTCTATCTTTTCTTGAGCTGGTTTCATAACAGAATTATTTACACTGACTCTTCTGATGCTAGATTGGCAGGATTTGCAGATTTAGATTGAGCAAGAAATGTAGACGATCACATATTTTTAACAATTCATGCATTCAGTCTTGGATCCGAGGTGATCACTTCGAGCAGCAAGAAGCAGAACACAGTCTCCTTGTCCTCAATATAAGCAGAGTATCAGGCCATGTGTGTAGCAACGTGTGAGGTGGTTTGGTTGCGGAGACTTCTCCAGGATGTTGGGGAAGAATAGATAGTCACAAAACAATCAATTGCAACAATAAAAGTTCAATCACGCTGGCCAACAATCCAGTGTTTCACAAAAACACAAAACATATTGATACTCAATTCCATTTTGTAAGGGAGAAAGTGCAATCTAAATAAATTCGTCTGGAATATTGTAATACATGTGATAATGCTGCGGACATTTTCACTAAGCCCCTTGGAAAAGTAAAATTTCAAATGTTTAGGGAGATGTTAGACATATATGTGAACCCATTCTCCATTAAGGGGGAGTGTTGAAGATAATGGAGAATATCCTAGAATATGTAGAGTTGGTTCACGTAGCCTCATGATAGGAATTAGTTTCTTTTTTTTAGGATGCTATTCTAACTTCCCTAAAACTATGTATTATATTTAATGTGTAATGTTGATGAACAATGTAGAAGGGTGTGCAGAGCCACACTCTACTAGTTCATATTCTCTTTCGTAGAGTGACCAATGGGTTTTATTTTCACTAATATAAACAATGCTATAAAAAAAGTTTTATTTATTTACCATACCTCTAGTTTATTTATATTTTTATTTATTTACCATACAAGTGTTCGTAAACCTCTTTATATTTTAAATTTATATTGTGATTATACATACTAATAATTAGATCAAGTTTACATGTTTACTTTTTTTTTTATGTGAGATCTACCCCATATCGGGTTGTTTACATTTACACTTTTATGTGAAACCTACCCCATACTAAATTGTAGAAAGCTTCTTGACACAAAAATAAATAAATTTATCTAACATTGTTTTTGTTATTTATTAACAAAATATATAACAACATTAAAAAAAAATAATCACATACCATTTTGAAAAGTTTGCTTCAAACATAAAAACGAAATATAATCAAAAGCTTACTTAAAAAAAACATGCCATTTAAATCATGCCATTTAAATGTTGTGGGGAAAATATATTTTACTTTAGAAAGGAGACTGTTCATGTATCGTTGAAAAAATTGTCCATAATATGAAAATGAAATGTCCGAAACAAAAACCTGCCATGAAATGTCGGAAACAAAAACCTGCCTTATCACTTTAACAGTGTAGACAAAAGGCATGCCATTTATATGTTATTTGGAAAAAAATAAATTATGATTTTTAACAGAAAGCCTGCCCGTTAAACTGACAAATTCCTCACTACAAACATATTACTTTAATGTGATAGACAAAAAATCTGCCACTTTCGGTTCTGGACAAAAGTTCCTTTCACTTTGAGATTAAGGATTGTCGAGAAAATACATGTCATTTTAATATTTCAAACCAAACCAGAAAAATATTTCACTTCAACGTTGTTGGAAAAAATAAATGCCCTCTGATTTTAGTGGTCTCCACAAAAACCTTTCACTCCAACGTTGTTGGAAGAAGAAATGCCCTGTGATTTTAGTGGTCTCCACAAAAAACTTTCACCCCAACGCTGTTGGAAAAAAAAATGCCCTGGGATTTTAGTGGTCTCCACAAAAACCATGGCAATGATAAAACCAATCAATTTAATGTTCTGTAAAGCAAACCCGTCACTGTAATGCCTTAAAAAAAACTCACTTTAGTGTCTTGGAAAAATGGAACACCCCTTACCTAACCTCTAAAAGGCACTTCGAAAAGGTGCAAGGCTTTCTGACTAAATGGTGCATCAATGCAAAGCAATGTAATGAATATCCTCCACTTATGTGGAACCATGGAAATCACACTACCATAGTGAAATTCAGTGTCTTTCAGAATGGAGAACAACCCTAGACCTGACGAACTTGCAAGTATTAAATGCATAGAGTACGATGACCAAGAACAAGGGACAGAGATGGGAATTTAATAAATTACTATTACAGTGGTTGGATTGTCGGATTATTGCACATCGTTTTCGGATTGGTATAGGTTATCGTTATCTTTGAATGGTTTTTGAAAGCATTTCAGAGTTGACTGACTGCACGAATGACTCAGGAAAAAAGCAGGGTTTATTCCCCGTTACGGTTGCTGTAACTCCTCCTATTCTTCTCAATCCTGATTCCCCATTCCTCACCAAGCAGTCTACATTTCACACGCCACACTGGCATGTTTCATGAGTTCGTAAGCTCTTCTTATTATCCGCTGGAGTGGTCCCAAATATCCGTCATTAAAGCAGCTTTAATGCGACATGATATTACTGGTTGCTGAGCTCATTGTCCTCTGATTCCATTTCTGTTCAATTGGTCTCACTGTCGTCTGATTCCATTTCTGTTCAATACTCACTATCAGTCATAGTTGATCGACTTAATCACATGGTGGGCTATATTTGCCTTCCACTTCCTCCCCTATGCTTGGCCTGATCGCCTCCTTAAAACACAATCTCTAGGCTATACTTTCAAAGTAGATTGAGTAGATTTTAATGGGAGAGCAATTTCATGTTTGGAAGAGATTTTATATACTAATTTGGTGTCTAGCTTAGCTGATATCGCAGAAATAAAAATGTTATTATTATATATTTTAAAGTAATCTGGCTTTTTACAGCTGATTCTTTGATTGATGTACTGACCTTTTTGTTCAAATCAGGGATTCTGGTTCAGGCAAGTGGAATCAACCTAATGGTATTGGAGTTCATATTATAATTGAAATCACGGTGATGAGTTCTGATCTAACTGTCAATCCAACAACTGCTAGCAAAAGGAAAGTCGACGATTCATTCGATATTGAGGACATGGTGTTCCCGCTATTGAAACCGATTGTCACAGGCCGCCCTGATCCGAGAACCAAGATGTCATGTTCGCACGAGCAACAGAAGAATGATAGTCTGCAGGATATGGTTGAAGTTACAGTGGAGAACGAGCTACTGGCTATGGAAGATCAAGATGGCTGCAAAACGCCAAACTCAAAGGAGAACAAGATACCCATAGTTGTTAATTGTCCTCTTGCGCCGAGAAAACCTAGAGTAAAGCCGAGGAGGAGCACTTCATCTCTTCCCCAAGGTTTCTTTTTCTTTCCTCCGGATTTGGATTCAGCGTTCATTGTGTGCAGAGTGAGCCCCCCCAGGGAAAAGCTGCACTGGCCTAAGAGGATATCGGGGCTTAAATTTGAACAGAATGGAGGGCATCACATCTAACCATGTGGGTGATTATTTTTTCCCAGCAAGTGTCACTTTCTTACTCGCTCAGACCTGTCTGTAAGCTATTTAATGGCAATCTAGTATTTCAGAGTGAGAAAATAAATCAAGAAACCCATCTTAAAAGATCTAGGTACTATTTTATTTAGGGTTTTACGGTAGCCGAGTGTTTTAGGGCTTGTCTCTTACATTGGTTTGTATGGCAGGGCCAGTTTGCCAATATTATGATCGTTTGATATATATTTAATTCAATCCATGGTAGGATCGGAGCAATATTGAACATCAATGAAGTAAATGTTGTTGTAGAAGCAGTGGTAGTACTTGTTTCGCATTTGACTGGTTCAATGTCATTATGTATTTGACCTGGATTTCTAGATAATGAAATACTGTATACACTTGTTCTAACAAATATCATATCAGTTTTTAATGGTAATGTTTCATAGTTAATATAGTTTAATGGAAAAATGATTTAGTGTATTGATTTTATAATTATTACTTAAAATTCAGATTTTAAAATTTAAATTTGTAAGTTTAAGAGGTTTAATTTATAAAATTTAAAATTTAAATTTGTAAGTTTAAGATGTTTAATTTATAAAATTTAAGTTTTGAGATTTTATTTTTTTATATATCATGTAGGAGTTGTTTATAATGGGATTTTTTGGAGATTCAATTGACTGAATCTGGCGGAGGAAATTGAGGTTAAATCTTGATTTGTTACATTTAAAATGGTTTTTTAACTGCATATTTGGATTCAGCACCCTGAAAAACCCTTGGAACACTTTGATTGTGCAGAAACTAACTATCGAAATTGTCATTCCAATAACCCTGAAAAACCCACCAGAAAAACTTTCAAAAAGTCACATTATAGAAAACTGCTATCAGGTATTAGTTAAACGAAATTTAATTATTTGTCTTTATTCAGTATTTACTGTAATTTGTTTCGAAAAGTGACACCATGGGGTGGCCGCACCACTTCTGATGAATACCAAAGCCTTCATACTACACCGACTCTATTCCAGGAAGATACAAAATTAGATACAGTTTGTTGGAGACAGACAGTTGTCGCCTAGTTGGACGATGATATTTTATAGGTTTTCAAAGATTCTAGAAGCTGGAATGCAAAATGTTTACATAAATAAATGCAATGAGGATGGCGCTGCGCAAAACGGATCAGCCAGTTGTTTTGTCTATTTCGATGGATGAGGCCACATGCCTCCATTTCTGCAGAATGTTAGCCATTTAGCGATTTTCTTATCCCCTTCAAATATTCTCTGCATTGCAGAATGTTAACCACTTAGCGATTTTCTTATCCCTTTCAAATATTCTCTGCATTGCCGTTTTCCTCATTTAGTCTGACGCAGTATGTCATTCATCTTGATGATATGGATCGCTATAAGGAGAGCTTCAGTGTAAATCACATAAGAAAGATTTCTGCAACGCTTTTCGAACCAACCAATGTGGTTCAAAATTCTAATCTTATATTATAGTATAGGAGTGATATATTTTTAATTATTATTTTATATATATATTATATATATTATATATTATAATATAATATATATATATATAAGGGTTATTTGGAGTGGTCGAGCATGAGATTGCTTTTTTATATTTAGATTTAAATTTTTTCCAAGTGACTAGATGAGTTAAATGAATATTATTGAATAGTTTCGATCTCTGTAAAATTTTAAGTGAATATATTTGATGAACTCATCTATTATGAACATTCTCACTATAGAAAGATTTCTTTTTATATATATTTATATTTATTGTAATTTGGATTAGGTTTATATTATCAAGTAATTTGTAATTTAAGATTAACTTATAGATTATAGTCTTATTTAAGCTGGCAAAGATATATCTTGAATTGAACTTGGTTAAATGAGAAAACAAACTCTACTCTCATAAATAAATAAACAAATTAAACAAACTATACTGTAAACTCTTAAGTGAATATATTTAGAGCTCATCCATTATGAATATTCTCATTATAGAAAGATTTCTTTCTTTGAAATATATATATATATATATATATATATATAGTAGTCTGGATTAGGTCCACATCACAAAGCAATTTTGTAATGTAGATTAGCTATAGATTATAGTCTTATTTTAAGCTATAGTCTTATTTTAAGCTGGCAAAGATATATCTTGGAATTGAATTTGGTTAAATGAGAAAACAAACCCTACTCTCAAATAAATAAATGAGAACAAATTAAACAAACTATCGACTAAAACTATCCTCCTAAAACTACATACACAAATATTATAAAACTAATAACTTAAAATCATACCAAATCAAACATCAAATTAGCTATCTACCTAACACAATAGCTTAATTACAAAATTTATAAAGATATAAAGACTCTATTCTCTTAACCCATAAACAAATCAAAGTACTTTATTATTATAAAAATAATAATTTAAAATCATATCAAATCAAACTACTACAACATATGGAGATTCAAATGGAATCAACAACATATCAGATAGAAGATTTCTCCCTTCAGGGTACTTAGTTCATTTTTTGGTTTTTTGTCTTCCTATGCTCTATAGACTCTTCCCGTTCATAAAAGGTACGTCTGTCTTTCTCGTCCTTGCTCTTCTCTTATTTGATGGGGTGGCTAAATCTGGATGGTCCTGTATGTATATCCATGAGTCTATGGCTGAACTTTACTTGTCTATGCTTCATATTTTTACTTTATGGTCCATATTAGATTCTATACTTTTTGGCTGTGCTTAGTTACAACTAAGTCTTACATATATCTGCTCTTTAGCACATATCAAGTTTTCCTATATGTAAATATTTTTATATGAATGTAAATCATGTTTTTTTCGTACTGAAAAAACAAATCAAACTACTGCACATTACAAAATATAAAAAAATAAATTACTGTTATTTTGCAAGTTTTGAAATTTATAAAAAAAGGGTTTGTTAATTCCTTTTGTAAAATTGAACCGTTTGGTTGGTGTGTTCCATGCTTTCTGCTTTAACGATCTATCTACTTAACATGACTGCAAGTCAGGTGCTAAAATAACAGAGGCCAGTCACCGCCTTTTAAAAAACAAGCTAGAATGATGGTTGGGGCGTACACCTTATTAATTTGAATCTGAATCGGCACAATTTTTCGTGTACGCGAGTGCTCGAGCTTCTGCTATTAAGTGAAATAGTGTGGCATTTCCGCGAATAAAGTTTCCCCCCATACTTGTTTTTCTCCTGTAAACAAATCACTATTTTGCATACAAATTTATTGAATCCACAGTTTTAGTTTTGAACACCAATAGATAAGCTGTATGCAAAAATTTCAACCAGAAAAAGCTTTTGTGTAAATGAAATACTAATATTTTGTCAAATCAACAAGTTATTGCAGAGTGCAGTAATTATATCGCATGTTATCCCATAATGCATACCTTCCCCCTTCCAATTGGAAAAGGGCATTCATGACCATAAAGCATAGGAAAAGTGTTGTTATGATGGCAAGGCAAGGGAATGAACAGTATGGCAGTAAATGAAGCATAGTACACATATCAATGGTAGGACAATAAGAGGTATGGTTATAATGAGAACAGACTGTGTAAAGATAGTTATGTATAAGAGATAAGATGCTTTGGATTGATGATAAGTGATGTGAAAAAGAAAAGGACAACAATATGCCAAAAATATGCTTTGTTGGTGGTATTCTAGTTGACAATGATGCAATTGATCAGAAAACAATTTCTCATGTGTAAAGGTTCAAAACAGGGAAAAATTAAGTAAGTAACTTCTCTGATAAAAAGAGAGAATGACAAAAGGGTATTATAGTAATAATTGATGATAAGATATAACTTCAATGCCATAAGCAAAGCCTTTGCTACAAGTAGGCGTCCATAGACTCGGCAGGGTTGCTTTTTAACCCATATGAGCGAGGATACTCAATTTATAAATGGAGAGTTATAGTGTTGTTCTACAGAAGAGATCAGTGTGCTAGCATGGTAACTAGATAAACACACTGCCATTCATTGGCATGTAGCAAAAGTGACCAAGTCAGCTTGTGATGACACATCTTGTTTCAAGGATATTTTCACTATCCAATGGATCATAACCCTAGTGTGGTGGCCGTATTGGGAATGTCACTTTGTTACAACCTTATGAATATGGTAGGTTGGCTCTTAATGAGACCCCCTATCCTCTATCCACAAACAAACTTTTACTGTTATTACATATTTTTATGATAAATAAAGGGAGGCTCAGTATTCCTTAAGAGCAAGGATGGTGGAAGAAGTTGAAGATGTCAGTAGAGAAAAAGATATACCCATAATATCATTTATTACAAATAGAGAATATTATAACCAGGAAGGGTGGAACCAACATGGTATTAAAATGATCAATCAGCATCATGTACAGTAGAAAATGATGCAGTAAAGTATCATATAAATAATTATGTCCCTTTTCTTAAAAAGAATCTCTCATCGAGAAGTTGCCCTGTTAAAGATCATAACATGAATGATATTAACTCGCTTCAATAGAATCCATAATTCTTATCCTCATAAAAGTAGTGTACTTCTTGCCATGAAATGGAATCAGTAAAATGTGGTTGAGATGAACTAGGAATAATCCCACAAGAGGAAGGAGGTGCTATTCACAACACACAAAACTTCACAAGAAGAAAAAATGATGTTCCGAAGAGGGAACAACAAAAACACTGTAAAAGTGTTGTTCCGTAGGGGCAACAACAAAAACTCAGAAAACACTCAAAAAAGAGTTGTTCCCTAGAGGGGACCACAAAAACTCTAAAAGTGTTGTTCCCTTGAGGTAACATAAAAAAACACTTGAAAAAAAGTGTTGTTCCCTTTAGGGAACAACAGCCCCTAGAGGGAACAACAAAAAATCTAAAAGTGTTGTTCCCTTGAGGTAACATAAAAAAACACTTGAAAAAAGTGTTGTTCGCTTTAGAGAATAGCACCTGTTCCCTAGAGGGAACAACAAAAAAACATTCGGAAAAAGTGTTGTTCCCTTTAGGGAACAGCAACTGTTCCCTAA
>APFE031156097.1:6887-41886 GCA_000404065.3 Pinus taeda | reverse complement strand
GGTAAGTCTTTTTGTTTCAATAGTGTATACAATATGTGCAAGCTATAAATCTAGAGAGTAATGATTTAAGATAATCTATTAAATTCAATACCAGAGTAACCGAATGCAATCATAAATCTCAAGCTATAACTTTTAAAGGAAATAATACATCTAAGCATCAGGACTTAATCTCAAGAAAAACCATAATCAAATCTGAAGCGAGCAATTCAATTGAAAATAGCATCAACCGAGAGCATAGTAGCATTAACCAATCCCTTTCAACTGATTCTATATGAATCACACTCTATCTCAATTAAGCAATTCGAATGGAAATGATATCAACTGAGAGTTTAGTAGCATTAACCAATCTCTTTCAGCTGATTCTATACTAACCGCAATCTTATCATAATCAACAAAAATCAATGTCTTAAGTGACAATTAATTCAACCTGTAGTGAGCGTAAATGAAATCAAATGGAAAAGTTACGAAGTACATGAGATCAGAATAAAGGAAAGTAAACTAACTGCAATGTAAACTCACAGGAAATCAGAAGATATTAAACAAAATAAACTCACTAGAAATGCAAAGATATAAAACAGAATAACCTTACAGGAAATGGAAAAGTATCAAACACGGAATAGCAGTAAGATCTTCCAGAGACCGGGCCTTAGCCACTAGGAAATACTGCCAAGCTACTTCAGAATACCTGAATGACCAGCAACGCGAATTATATATTAATCATTAAATTCACTTCTCATTACAATACAATCTGTCCTTCGGTATACCATTCTGTATATCGAAATTACAATTGAGGTCCCAAGTGAAAAGCTAAATCTCTCCATTATCCCCTCTCCATCTATCATATCCTATGCTCTCGCTAATTATCCCCAATAATCCCCTTCTTTGATCTTTGTTTTCATTTAAATACACAAAGAGCAGGGAGAAGTTACAACAGAGATGATTACAAAATGAGTCCCATAACAAAATTGGATTGTTCATAACATATTGATTAGCAAGATTGTATCTGAAATATCTTTCCATCAACATTCAATAGGAATAGGTCAAATTTGGTATTTCCACTGAGATAATTTGGAAAATGGCCACAACAGTGAACCTGAGAAAATCATCTTCAGAAAACCTTCTGTTTCTCTTAATATGGACCAAATTTCGGAAAACCGCCCACTATAAAACTAACTCTGTCCGCCTTGAACAAAACCCATGTTTCATATTTTCCAAATTCTTATACATTTTCCGGAAACGTCCAATGCAAAACTGTCACTTCTTATTCCAGTGAATTTCTGAGTTGGAAGATTTAATGATGAGGTGGAGATCAAATTTGCAATCTAGAAAATATCTTGGAGGCTAAAATGGTGAGTGATGTTACAAAAAAAATATTAATAAACCATCATTGGTAAAATCAGGCATAATAATCATCAATTTATTAAAAATAAAGGAGAAGAAATAATATTTATCCATATAAGCATAAATAATTATAAAATGGAATTACATGATAAAGTATGATAAATGACAATGGATGAAATATGTGTTAAAAAATGATAATAATAATGACATATTAGCAGCCCAACATTAATATATATGAGTAGTGTTATTAATTTTAGGTAGAACAATTTGACTTTTTATTAGTTGTTTCTTAAAAGAAGATTGTAATTTTTGTAAGAGTATGAAAAATAAATGTCCGCAGTGTGATTTTACATCTCAAAATATGTAAGTAGTTATACTTAAAATGAAGTAGAATATTAAGGGATCTCAATTTCAAGCTTCCAAGATGTGAGCATCATTTTCATATATTCAATTATAGTTATGTAAGTCTATATTCAAGAACCATCAAACAAAAAGATTCAATTATAGTTAGCTAAGTTTTTATTCAAGAGCCCGTCATCCTGCCCGTCATCCTTCTTGAGCCATGTACATATTGTCAAATGAATTCTCTTTTTTACAATGAATTTAGTGGATTATTTCTACTTTGTTTCTTGAAAAATGCATAAACTAGAAAGGAAACAACAAACCAAAAGACATTACATGTTTCCATACACTAATGGAAGTACACAAGGGATTGGAGAGCTACTAGCCCATCTAAAGAATAAGTTCCAAATCTAAATAGAAAAAAGGGAGAGGATATACATCCCTGGGTGTCACTCGCTATCCATGTGATGGGTTGGTGACGTAAGAGGCAAATGTTCACAATGTATTTTTTTTCCCTGCGTCATATAACTATGTCTAATGGGTTCAATGAGAAATACAACAATCATTTTAAATGGGAGTATTGACAATGTACCATACCTACAACCAAAATTATTAATGTTTAATGGACTCATTGATAGTATGTGATTCCTCACAATGTTGTTTTAATTAGGAATTTTCATATTTTCTAGTTTTGGAGAATTTCCCTCCACATACAACCTTGTTTTCATGCTCTAGGAAAATTATCTTAACCTATACATGGGGAATCATTCTATTCGATGTATTTCATAATTAGGAAAATAAAGCAACATTTTGAGTGTTGCTTGACAACAATTTGTGCTGTGTGTGGGGTTAGGAAAAAATGCTTTCATTGCACTTGAGAAATTACAAGACTCTGAATGAGCTAGTTCACCACTATCATCTAAGTTGATCATTTTGTTGATGCTAAAAAATAAACAATTCATTTTTTATGCTTCCATTAAATCATTTGTTACAAATTTTATCTCAATATTCCAGTTATAATCATCAAGAAGTGGTTTAGGTGGTGGAAAAATTGAAACCAAAGCTTTTCTGTGTTTTTTTCATATATGGTAGAGTGAAAATTGAAGCTGACTTTTGGCTAGATGGAGTGGATGGGTGATTAAAGTGATGTTGGTATACCTCTATCAACATTTCCTAAATAATACATGACCTTTTAGCCTCTTTATCCAATTGGATCTACCTCCTATATCACTTCTCCTGCAACATTTCAGGGTAGTCTCGTGTAGCATAATTTCTTTATCCAGATCTCTCAAACGGTAGACTAGATTGGCTTGAAATGTTTTGAGAATGTTACCATCATCCTTATTCACCTCCTCATCAAGCATCTTATCTAATGGATGCACGAATATAAAATAAAAATAAAAATGGTTGTAGGCGATGGAGGCCAATTTCTCGAAAAGTGTGCACTGAAATTTGTTGAAATTGGTTGATCATGTTACCATCATCCATATGCATATCCACATGAAAAATATCTACTAATGGATGCACATTTTTTTAGATATGGTAAAAATAATTCATGCCCTATGTATTTTGGCTTCCTTTAGCAGAATAGAACTTTCCTGTAACATTTCAG
The DNA here is from genome assembly GCA_000404065.3 of Pinus taeda. Classification (NCBI taxonomy): domain Eukaryota; kingdom Viridiplantae; phylum Streptophyta; class Pinopsida; order Pinales; family Pinaceae; genus Pinus; species Pinus taeda. The sequence continues at coordinate 38,591 of APFE031156097.1, read as the reverse complement.
GGAAACGAAGAAAAATGAATGGGAAAGGCTTGGAAATGATGGGTGGATGTTGGAAATGGATAAGGGTGATGGATTAAAATGGCCTTGGTCCTCTTGGAGAATCTGGGCAAAGGAGGAGAAATCCCAAGTTTGACTTCCTTTGACTAGGTTTTTTATCAATTTTTTTCTTTTGGTGTTAAATTGTTATTGTTGCTTGCAAAGGTCGAAGAACATCGGTATTCATCAGAGAGAGATACATCGAGAAAATAACTTTTTTCCATTTCCATTTTTCAATTTTTCGTTTTTATCCTAGGCCTACTAGTTGCCTCAATGAGGTTTTCAATTAGTAGGTTTTCCTAAGCACCTCAAAGGAGGTTTTCACCTAGGATCTTTTCATTTTTTCCTTTTTTCTTTCCAACCTGCTAATCACCTCAAGGAGGTTTTCAATCAGTGAGCTAATCTTGGGTGCCACAAAAGAGGTTTTCACCTGACATTACTTCCAATGTAGCCATGTGAAAATCAAGATGACATATAAACTCATATGTAGGCTCGAAATATATGCTTTGACTTGTACTTGAATTTTAGAGACCAAATTATTTGACTTTGACAATATCAAGCATTGTTGAAGAAGAGCGTGATGCTCCATATTTTATCTCTTATTTCTTGTGTTTTTTAGAGAAGAACTGGTCAAATAACTAACTTTGTAGGGTTGGAATATAGCTTGAATTGCTTAAATAAGAAAGATAATAGTTATTTCTAAATAAAATTTTGTTTTGGATTCAGGTTTACTATGAGGTTGCCGGGGTTAACAATGTATCAACCTCTCAGCAGAATTGGCGTTTTAAGGTTGCATATGACAAAAATTTTCATTGCATTAGGGGATGATGCACATCAATTTCGTATCAAGCCTTTTACTCAACTGAATGCTTTCTAAAGTACCTAGTGAGTTTTCTATGATCAACTATTTTTATATTTTTAAATAGAAACTTGGTGCTACACTTGTAAATTAGCCTTGAGACAACCTAGATAAAAACAATCTACCATTGGAATTAAATGTTGGATCATTGGATCTCAGAGAGGGAAGACACACTATAAATTCTAGTTCTTTTACACATTTATTTTATATTTGAATATTCTCTTATTTGGAGTGTTTTGCTTTTTGTTTTAACAAGAACACCCATATTTTGTATTAAAAAGTTGTTGCCATTGGTCAGTACAATAATGAAAAAATAAATTAAGTATCCAAAATGACATCCTGAAAATTGTCCAAATTGAGTTTACTTACTAAAGAAACAAAACAATCCTTTGTAAAGGATTTTGGATAACTACTAGTATAATGTTATAAACTCAAAGGTATGGTGGTTGTAGGTAGGATTTTTTACTAGACTCTCAACAGTATGTTGGAGAGGAACACACTCAATTTGTCTATTTTGATTGTGTGTAAGGTTCTCAAAAGGAAGCCATACTCATTGTTTCTAGCTTCTTTTGGAAGTGATAGGGAAAATTTAATTCCTATTATTAGGGATGAAATATTCTTGCCTCCTTAGACCTATGTAAATGTTAATGGTCTCACATAATGGAATTTCCTAGGATGACTGCGGTCCATTATAGAGCCACTAGATAACACATGTAAAACCGATTATCACTACTCAATGATAATAATCTATCATAACCACTAACTTTACCCCTTTCCAAAATTCCCTTAGGTATCTGATCTACAACCAAAAGTTCCACATCCTGCTACTCATGATGAATAGTCTCATCTCCCTTGACCTCCTCCATAGTAGGAGGAGGTCAAAATGAAGGCATACTCAGTGTTTCTAGCTTCTTTTGGAAATGATAATTCCTAGGAATGCATCCTATCAATATTAGAGAAAATTTAATTCCTATTATTAGGGATGAAATCTTCCTGCCTCCTTAGAACTCTGTGAATGTTAATGGTCTCACATAATGGAAATTTCTTATGATGATCGTGATCCATTATAAAGCCACTAGATAACAGCTGTAAAACACCTATACAACACCTTATCATTGTCTAATGATAAAAAGCTATCATAATCACTAACTTTAATCCTTGAAAAAATTCTCTTAGGTATCTGATCTACAACCACCATTTCCACATCTGTTGCTAATGATGAACAATCTCATCTTCCTTGACCTCCGCCACAGTAGACCAAATTGACAACCTAGTATTTGAGATCAGTGAAATAATATTTTTGATAGACACCTAAGTTCAATATCTCATTAAAGTATTTGGATTACCAACAACCATATTAAACCAAAAAGTAAAATCACTGGTTCCTATAATCATTTGAGACATCAAATCTCTAACTGGTAAATGCATAGCTCACTACATTCAAGGCGCACTAAATCAGAAATAAGAGTGCTCTCCCCATTGTAATTAAAATGGCGGGATGATCTAAAATGCTAAATCTTTGTAGATAATATTGTATCCATGACCAAACCAAATTCTTGCTTGATGCAAAATTAAGGTTAGAAAATTATTGTTTGCGTGGGTTGAAGTCCTCTATCTCACATTTTAGGTTCTTTGGATCAAGTACATGGAACCACTTGTATCATTAAATACATGATATATCAACTGTCTGTTAGACACCTCATAGGACTTTGGTTGGCTACTATGAAAATTTTCAGGGGTATCATCTCTATGACCCTCCTTCTCACCAAGTGACTAGGAATCGTGATGCTATCTTTGATGATACTTTTCATGATGACTTCTAGGATATCTTCTATAGCTCCTTTCCAGTGATGACTCTCAGGATGTACCCATGGAACATACCTCTTCTTCTCCTATTGGGTTGCTTGTTGATGACTTTTAGCTGGTTGTAGTGAACCTTTCCACATCTCTGTCTTATGTTTGTCCACCTATAAAAACTATATTGAGTTCATCCTTTTTAGTTATTGAATAATCTATGGGGTGTCGGGACTAGAGGGATTACTTCATCATCTATTCCACCCTCTCCTTTGGATGTTTCTTCCATCCTTCCCTTACTAGATGAGGTCATCATTTCTGGTACTTCATCTTGAGGTGTACATACTAGCAATGCTTCTCCTTCCATAATGTAGTGATTCCCATCTTTGAGATGATACTATTCATGTGGATGTACAACATTTTTATGATGGTGGTAACAAACCCTCTACTACATTGTTTCTATATTTTCGTTGATGGTTTATTTCTTGGTGATATCAAGCTTCTTATTCTGGGTTGATCTTTGTGATGCATGGGCCTTTCATGTTGATGTAGATAGTTTGTCTTGATGCATATTTTCTTTCCACTCATGGTTTTATGGATCATAGTAACATTTTCCTAGACACATGAATTATTATGTGTCATGTTATGAGGATGATGTGCTCTCAAAGTCTATCTATGTTTTGAAAATTGTCCACAGTGCCAAAGGAAAGATGACTTAGCACTTGCACACATGTTGAAATTATTGGCAACAGTAATGGGACAACAAATGAACTAGTTTGGAAGCTCTGAGCTCATCATTCTGATTGGAAAAGATAAGAAACGTTGAAATAGTAAAATATGATCAAGCTACTCATGCACTGGATTTTAAACCAAACTGGAATTTCTAACAATAAAGATGTTGTTAGGCTAAGTGGTGTGTTCTTTGTTAGCAATTTCTTATACTCTGGCTACTGTTGTTCCATTTCATATATGGGAGAGAGCTTCATTTCCAACAAAAAATAAGAATATACTTTATGACAGTGAATTTGAAAGTACATTGGCATGAATTTCATATGGATCTATTCACTTAGCAACCTATATCCAAATAATTACAACAACATTCATTCTTAGGTCTGATATAATTGTGTGTCCAATAGATTTGTTCAAGAACTCAACATATACATAGCTTGTCATGGAGGTTTGACATCAAAGAATATTTACACTCCATTTGTAAATCATTATGCAATCATAGTGTTCATCATATATTGTTACACTGTAGCTACATAGTTTTGTATTGACTGGGTCATAGGATTGAACTCTACCACAGTTGTTTTGACAATTAAGAGTTACAGCGATTTCTCATATTTCTTTCATCCTTGCTATTCTTGTAGCTCATTCTTTTGTATACATAATAAACATACATACAAGCCTATCTCTATTTTAATATGCATCATCTCTTTTGGTCTTGTTGTCTGCTTGTTTTTCTCGTACGTTTTGGGTTTCTTGTTATGTATCACACTATAACTCTTAGGTAGAAAAGTTTTGTAGTGTCCCTTAACACACTTTTCCACACTAATGCACATCTGTAATCCTAATTTCTTCTCCTTGGTTGAGTCTTATGCAATTCACGAACTAGGTATCACAAAATTCGATTCACTAGCACCTCAACATTCCCAAATATATCTTTATATAACTCACTATCTCTTTATATTCCAATGCAGGGATTTGAAATTTAAACACGGTCTCTTTGTATTCCAAAGTTGTCTCCTTGTGGTCCAACCATTTGTTTCACATTCTTTCAAATATTGAAGATAAAAACAAAACAAATGCACGCCAAAATATTAAAAAAGGAGTAACATAAGCCAACTCCATTGAGTGCATAAACCATGCCATAGATAAAGTATCATAATAATCATAAATAGGAGGGACCGTCAAACACAAGACATAAATTTTATGATTAGTTTTTTCAAATTGCAAGTTAATGATATTGTCATTTATAGAATCCAAAGAAAGGAAACATGTTCTTTCCACTTCAAGATGTTTCCCAGTTTTCATCTCTTCAAACTCATGTTTAGTCTCTTTTCTTGTTTCCATACGCATCTATTCTAGAAGATCATCAATTATATTAGTCAATTCACAATTTTTTCTTGGATAGGTATGCAAAAATAAAAATGAATTGTTTGCATTGACTTTGTAGTGTCCTATTTTTCTAGTATAGTTTTGTCACTCCTTTCTAGGGTTATATATATATGATAGGTTGATCACTTGATTGAGGAATACTGTTTTACATACATAGTTATATTTCCTTTTATGTTTATGTATGACAGGTTGATCACTGGATTGTGGAACAATGTTTTATATAGTTATATTTCCTCTTATATGTGGCATCATTGATTATATGTATTAGATGGTTTTGATTAAGTAAAATGTTATACATATGTTTTTCTGTTTGTATCTGATTTATGAAGCAGGTGTATGACATGGATGGTGATCCAAGATTGAGGCGCATATACCCATGGATTCTCATGGTTATGCAGAATAGATGATTAATTATGGTTTATGGATGATACATGATTTGTGTGATTATATTGTCTAATATTGTACTAAGCAGGATGTGGTAGAGTACCTGGTCATTTTCCAACAAGGATGTTCACTTATGAATGACTGTGGAAGTCATGCATCAATCTTGATAAAATGTTATTAAGTCAATTTCATTATGAAATTCATTTAATTCCTTTGATCTATGAGATTGTAATGTGTGTAGGTCTTTGAACAAGGCCTTACTAGGGAACCATCAGATGGGTAAAAGCTCACAATCAATACCATAAGGAGAAACGCAAAGTTTCAAAGCAAATAGATGAGAGGGCATGGAAATTAGGGCATTGAGTCCTAAATCCAAGAAATATAAAGACGTGGAGTCTTGTATATTTAGGGCTTGGAGTCCTGAATATTTAAAAATATCAAAATGTGGAATCTTAGATCTTTGGAGTATATCAAGGTATAGAGTCCTCAATCTACTAAGGCAGGGAGACACATGAAATAGGGGTGTGGAATGCCTATTCTCCAGAATGAAAATACCAGTCATGGACGAATTTCTTTAAATAAAATTTCATTCTCACAATTCTGGAATGACTTTCTAAAAATAGAAACTCATGGCCAGCACCTCAAGAATGACTTTCCAAAAATAGTAAATCAATTTACATAAATTGGTAATCAAGTGGAGTTGAAGAAAAATGAATTAACTTATCATTAATCAATCCTAATAGTTCAATCTTGATTGAATCCTCAATATTATTAATATTATTATTATCTTATTATTAAAAAGGAATTACAAGTCAATTTTATCTCCTCAATTAGTTCACACATCTCCTTCATGACTCTCTGGCTCTATGTAAATCTCTCTATCTTTTAAATAATTCATTATACTCTATTTTATGCACTAATCGAAGAATGGAATATTCTTTTTCACTCATTAAAAATATTTCATAAAATATTCCTCTTATGCTATCTTTAATGCATACCTCTCCTTAATGGAATAAGTTACTATCCTCTAAATGGAATCCAATGCATTCACATTACTCCTCCTTTATGAAAAGAATTGGTTGCTCCTCCTATATATACGAGTCTCATGTATTCTCACTTAGGGAGGAGGAGGCCAAGAGTGGAAGAGACTTGAGGAAAATAGTGAGAGGGAGAGATATGGAGAGTAGCCATTTTCTTCCATAATAAATCTGAAATTATTGTTAAAATCCTAAGATCTCTAGCTATTGAGGTTGGCCATGAGTGGTATTGAGAGGAAGAGAGAATTTGCTTCCTTAGTTTGCCTTGCAAATCTCTCTACTATTGTCTTTTGGTATTGTTTGTGAGATTTTTCAGCTCGGGGGTTCTAGGGGGATAAGTTCTTCTTGGATATGGTTGAGATGAAAACCGGGTGGTTCACAATGAGTTGGTAAGGATATTGGAGCTGGAGCATACTCCCATTTTTTTGAGTTGTCTAAATTCACTGCCAGGTATGTTGACAACATTATATTGTGTTTCTTTTTGTAGTTCATTACATGGTTTTGCTTATTTGATTGCTGACTGAAACTTAGATGTATACCAAATGTTGCACACTAAATGTTGATAGAATTTTGCAATAACTGTAGTTTATTTTATGTAAGTTTTTTTTGTACAGTTTCATTCCAAGTTGATTTACATCCTGTCTTAATGGCTGAAGCATTCAGGCTACAATGATTTTTATGAAAACATGTTAATAGCATAAATTTGGTATTCCCTTCTCTTTTCACAATTGTAGATAAGTTTGCACAATATATGTTTGACAAAAGGGATAAATGAGATAGTACGAATTTGTTTTGGGTTGTGGTTTTAAATAATTGCATTTCTGGGTGGTTTTGTTTCGATTTATTTCAACTTCAGGGGGTATCTATACCATATGGCCATCTCTCCCCAACGTTGATTTCAAAAAATAGAGTTTCAGAATTCGGTTTTATCATATTCTATATTTTATAGATTTGTTGCTGCTGCCTGGTGGGTTGCCTTGTTGTTTTTTTTGTAGCTGTGGTTTACCTTGTAATCTCTTTTTATGAAACTAGTCTATTATATAAACTTGGAATTAGTATTTTAAAATATCAATGGTTAATACATTGATAGTTTAATAAACTTTTGATTGCTTGTTTGATAGTTTAATAACTAGTAGCTTGTTTTGTAACTGTTAACCATTGTTCAAATTGCCCAATGGTTGTAGCTACATTGTTGCGATCTATTTGTAAAAATTCTTAAATATTTATAGTCATTATGTGCCTAATTTTTGTATATGAAACAATCTAGATGGATGATAGTTCTACTTATGTATTAGGTTCACTTCTTGGCATTACTGAAAAAGAAAAAGAAATTATGTAATTTTAGATTCATGTTAGTTAATTTTGGTGAAATCACCTGAAGGGTTATGGTTGTAAGTGTTTGAAAAAATGCCTCAATGGTTGTACATTTCATTCTTGCAAACTGTTTGACATAATGCTTCAATGGTTGTAGCTAATTACATCTATGAATTGTCTATAGAAATGACTAAGTAAATTTAGGATTTGCAACCAAGATGTTTCTGGAAATATCTCAAATAATAAGCATGATGATACCATTGAATTAAAAATCCATGGAAGGAAAATTGGTTAGGTGAAATGTTGTAATTGTTAGCTCACATATGAATTCATAATAATTGGAAACCACTCCTTCAGAAGTTGAATTATATTATTTTTCTTCCCTTTGTTTTACCAAAGAATTCTTATGCATATTATCTAGAACAAAATCAAATTAGTTACTCTTAAACACTCTTAATTGAAATAGAATGAAAAATTATCTTATTGGAAATTGTGGTTTGTAAGTATTGATATTATTTATCCCACTAAAGACTCTATCATTTAGATGTGATTTTAAGACTTATGGTTGTAAGTTTTGGATCTTGAGGAACCATGACCTGGTAGCCTTAATAAGAAGTTTAATATTTCCATGGGTTAGTTAGTTAGTAGAAATTAGTATGTAGTGTAAATAATACCAATAAAAACAAAAAAATAAAATATAGATATACATCCTTGCATTAACTTTTCAAACTTAAATCAATTTTGAGTCAGCCTTAGTATAATATTGATGGTTGGTAAGGTGGGACCTTAGATATGGTATCAGAGCCAAGTTAAAACTCTAGGACTTAGGGCTTTCCTACTAATATTTATTTACTTACCTAAATTTTTCCTTGGCTAGGTTTAGTAATCATGGAGAGAACATCAAGAAGGAGGAAGGAAGTCTCATCTCCACCTCCCCAAGATAAAGAATCTTAGTAAATATCCATCAGAGAAGTAAGGGATATAATGTTATCTTTCCGAAAGATGACTAAAGTCTTGATTAGTATGGTTGGATGAAATTCTTCAGTGCTTAGTTCTTCATCTCAATTAGAGAGGCAAGAAATATGGTCTGATGGAGATGTACATAGAGAGTTGGAAAAATTTAAGCTTCCTATCTTTAAGGGTACCACCAAAGGGGAGGTAGCAGAAGCTTGGTTGGAAAACATGCGCCTATGTTTTGAGTTGCGGAATTATTCTAGCAACCAAAAGGCAAAGTTGGCTATATACCAACTGAAGGAGAGTGCACTATTATGGTGGAGGAACTTAGAATCCTAATTGGGATACTCCATGTCTACCTTGACACGATTTGAAGAGGAATTTTGAGCAAATTACCTTTCTGCTGAGTACTTCGAGAGGAAATTGAATGAGTTCCCTGATCTTAAGCAAGGAACTAAGACAATCCTTGAATATGAAGCACAATTCATGGAGTTTCTTAGATATGCTACCCATCTAAATACTTAATCGCTCAAGGTAAACAAGCTTTTGTATGGATTGAATCCTATTATAAGGGAAAAGGTGTGCATTTTGAGGCCTACTATGTTTCATGAGGTAGTGCAATAAGAAATTATAGCCAAGGAAGAATTATTGGGGAACAAAGGGGGGCATAAAACCCTAAATCTATCATTCCATGGGAAGCCTCCTCGAAGGGGAGGATAATATGTAAGACATAAGTCAGGGGGTTCACATCATCAAGGATTTCAAAAGAATCATACTGTTAAGAACCAAATAAATAACCCAAGGCAACATCTTCAACAAAGTAATGCTCGCACTCAAGAATCACCTAATAAAAGGGTCAAATTTATGAAAGCCACTCCCACTAATGGATGTTGGACTTGTGGAGGACCTCATTATGAGCGAGATTACCCTAAAAAGAAGACTAAAGCACAATCAGAGCTGGAACAAGCCACTGTTAGAGATATGGGTAGAGCCCATAGGATTCATGTAGTTGTGCAAAATTGCCAGGTCGAGCATTAGTCTACAATGCTTGAAGCATTAGGTAAGCTAAATGGTATGGTTGTTACTATTTTTATTGATCTTGGAACAACTGAAAGTTTTATTTCTCCTAATGCTTTATTGAATATAAATTGGTGGCGATAGAGAAAAATGATTTTGATCAGGTTCATATGGCCTCAGGGTGATCTCAAAAGGTTGAATTCTTAGTGCAAGAGTGCCCTTTAGACTTGGGAGTGTGTGTCACAAATGTGAATCTTTATGTGATGCCACTTGGTCACTATGATGTGATAATTGGGATGGATTGGCTTGAGGCCCACTGGGCTGTGATTAGTTGTCGAAGAAAAACACTTCATTTTTTTCAGTGATGAGGGCCAATCTATGGTTATCCATGGGGAAAGGAGACTTGTTTCTTTAAGACTTATCTCATTCTTATAGATCAAGAGAAGTCTTAGGAAACGATGTCAAATGTATGCTTTAATGACTTTAAATGAGGGAGATCTTTCATCCTTTGAACAATACCCTTTCCTTTCAGAATCCTCCGATGTATTTCCAGAGGATTTGCCTAGTTTGCCTCCAAAGTGGGAGATTGACTTCTCCATAGAGCTAAAGCCTGATACCGAACCTATATCCAAAACTCCCTATTGAATGTCCATTGTTGAACTTCATGAGATGTAAGTGCAATCTCAAGATTTATTGGATAGGGGTATGATTAGACCTAGTGTTTCACCTTGTGGATCTCCAGTGATATTTGTAAAGAAGAAGGATGGATCCCTTCAGCTCTGTGTTGACTACAGGTAATTAAATCGACTAACTATTAGAAATCAATATCCTTTGCCTCGCATTGATGATCTATGTGATCAAATGAAGGGAGACACCATATTCTCCAAGATCGATCTTCAATCTGGATATCATCAACTCAGAGTTAAAGAAGAGGATACTTCCAAAACTCCTTTTCAAACTTGTTTTGGACATTATAACTTCGTGGTTGTTCCTCTTGGGTTATCTAATGCCCCAAGAGTGTTTATGAGTCTAATGAATGGTGTATTTAGGAAATACTTAGACAAATTTGTACAGGTGTTCCTCGATGACATCCTAATCTATTCAAAGCCCCGAGAAGACCATGAGAAACACTTGAGATTGGTGTTACAATGTTTAAGAGAAAATAAACTTTATGAAAAAATGTCCAAATGTTCTTTTTTCCCATCAAAAATCCTTATCTTGGACACATTATCTCTAGTGAAGGCATTGTTGCTGACTCAGCAAATATTGATGCAATTTTAGAATGGCCAACACCTCTAATGTGCATGAAGTGCATAACTTCATGGGTATGGGAAGATATTATTAGAGATTTGTGGAGGGGTTTTCAAAAATAGCAACCCTATCACTTCATTGCTTAGGAAGGGAGTACGATCTAGTTGGAAAAATGAGTGTGAGCAAGAATTTTCCAAGCTCAAACAATGTTTGACTATAGCTCTGATACTTAAGGTTCTAGATATGGATAGAACATTCATAGTATGTATCAATGCATCAACATATGCATTGGGTGCAGTACTATCACAAAATGGAAGGGTGATTGCATACGCCTCTAGGAAGTTAAGGACACATGAAGAAAACTATGCAACCCATGATCTAGAACTAGTAGTTATACTTCATGCCTTATGACTTTGGTGACATTAACTGGTGGGAAAGAAATTTGAATTGAAAATAGATCACAGGGGTTTGCAACATATATTTACTCAAAGTGATCTAAATGCTAGGCAAAGAAGGTGGTCTGAACTCCTAAGTGAATATGATTTTGACATAACTTACATCAAGGGTACATTAAATAAAGTAGCGGACGGACTCAGTCAAAGACCACATATATTTTCAGTAATTCCATTGAAGATTGACTTATGGGAGTGTATCTTCAGGGCACAAGATGTAGATGAATGGTGCAAGGAAGTTAAAGTTTCTCTTTCTAGGGAGGGGGCTAGAAAAAACAAGGTAGAAGGGTATTCTTGTGATGATGACGATATGTTGAGATTCAGGCAAAAGATTGTAGTTCCAGATCAAGATGGGCTTCGTGACTTCATTTTGAAAGAAGCTCACCATGCAGCATATATGGCACACCCAAGAGTCCAGAAGATGTATGCTAATTTAAAGCAAATTTTCTTTTAGACAGGCATGAAGAAGGATGTAGCAAATTTTGTGGCAAAATGTTTGGAATGTCAGCTAGTTAAAGCAGAACATGGTCATCCAGTAGGATTATTGCAACTGTATAACATTCCTAAGTCCAAATGAGAAGAATACCTATGGACTTTATTATTGAATTACCTGAAACAACCAAAAGGCATAACTCCATTTTGGTGGTGGTAGATAAACTTACTAGGAGTGCCCATTTTATACCCATTAGGGATACTTACAAAGCATCTGAAATAGTGCAAGTACTTGTCAAGGAGGTGGTTAGAATTCATGGTTTTCCTATCAAAATCATATCAGATAGGGCCTCTATATTTACAGGAATATTTTGGACTAGTTTCCAGGGAGCCCTTCAGACACAATTAAATTTCAGTACAACTTATCATCTGGAGACTGATGGCCAAACTGAAAGAGTAAATGAAGTGTTAGAGGGCATGCTTAGGATGTATGTAATGGATCAACAATCTAAGTGGGAATATTATCTTCCTCTAGTGGAGCTTGCTTACAATAATATTTATCATTGCTCCCTTGGTATGGCACCTTATGAGTTATTGTATGGAAGACCATGCAGAACACCTTTAAGTTGGGATATATTAGAGGAAAGAATCTTGTTAGGTCTTTCAATGCTTCAAGAAATGGAAGAACAAGTGTGTCATGTAAGGAAAAGATTAAAGGAGGCATAAGATAGATAGAAGAGCTATGCTTATATGCATAGAGTGGATCATAGTTTTAAAGAAGGTGAATTTGTTTTTCTACGAGTAAAACCTCATAAAAGCTCTATTAGGTTTGGGAAAGGATCTAAGCTCTCTCCTCGATTTTTTGGGCCTTTTGAGATCATTGAAAGGGTTGGACTTGTGGGATGTCATCTTTCTTTACCATCAGTTTTTCATCGTATGCATGATGTATTTCATATTTCGGTACTGCGTAGGTATGTTCATGATCCTTCTCACATTTTAGATTGGCATCAATTATAGGTAATGGACGATGGGAATCTTAAGGTAGAGCCAGTTGGCATTTTGGACCATCGCACTCGATAGCTTAGATGTCGCATGGTGGACCAAGTAAAGGTCCAATGGAACCTGTACAATCCTAGTTCTGCCACTTGGGAAGATGCATCTTCTATGCGTCTTGAGTTTCCATTTTTGTTTATTTAAACTTCAAGCCAAGTTTACTCCAGGAGGGGGAGTATGTAGTGTCCTATTTTTCTAGTATAGTTTTGTCAGTCCTATCAAGGGTTATATATATATATGATAGGTTGATCACTTGATTAAGGAATAATGTTTTACATACATAGTTATATTTCCTTTTAAGTTTATGTATGAAAAATTGATCACTAGATTGGGGAACAATGCTTTATATAGTTATATTTCCTCTTATATGTGGCATCATTGATTATCTTTATTAGATGGCTTTGATTAAGTAAAATGTTACACATATGTTTTTCTATTTGCATCTAATTTATGAAGCAGGTGTATGAAATGGATGGTGATCTAAGATTGAGACACATAAACCCATGGATTCTCATGGTTATGTCGAATAGATGGTTAATTATGATTTATGAACGATACATGATTTGTGTGATTATATATGTCTAATATTGTATTAAGTAGGATGTGGTAGATTACCTGGTCATTTTCCAACAAGGATGTTCAATTATGAATGACTGTGGAAGTCATTTCTTCAAAATGATTATGGAAGTCATGCATCATTCTCGGTAAAATGTGATTAAGTTAAATTCATTATGAAATTCATTTGATTCCTTTGATCTATGAGATTGTAATATGTGCGGGTCTTTGAACAAGGCCTTACTAGGGAACCATCAAATGGGTAAAAGCTCACAATCTGTACCATAAGGAGAAACGCAAAGTTTCAAAGCACAATAGATGAGAGGGCATGGGAATTAGGGCATGGATTCTAAATCCAAGAAATATAAAGACGTGGAGTCTTGCATATTTAGGGCATGGAGTCCTGAATATTTAAAATGATCAAGATGTGGAATCTTAGATCTTTGGAGTAGATCAAGGCACAGATTCCTCAATCTACTAAGGCAGGGAGACACATGAAATAGGGGTGCGGAATCCCTATTCTCCAGAATGAAAATACCACTCATGGATGAATTTCTTTAAATAAAATTTCATTCTCACAATTCTGGAATGACTTTCTAAAAACAGAAACTCATGTCCAGCATCTCAAGCATGACTTTCCAAAAATAGTAAATCACTTTACATAAATTGTTAATCAAGTGGAGTTGAAGAAAAACAAATTAACTTATCATTAATCAATCCTAATAGTTCAATCTTGATTGAATCCTCAATATTATTAATATTATTATTATCTTATTATTAAAAAGGAATTACAAGTCAATTTTATCTCCTCAGTTAATTCACACATCTCCTTCATGACTCTCATGGCTCTATGTAACTCTCTCTCTCTCTCTCTCTCTCTTATAAATAATTCATTGTACTCTATTTTATGTACTCATCGAAGAATGGCATATTCCTTTTCACTCATTAAAAATATTTCATAAAACATTCCTCTTACGCTCTCTTTAATGCATACCTCTCGTTAATGGTATAAGTTACTATCCTCTAAATGGAATCCAATGCATTCACATTACTCCTCCTTTATGACAAGAATTGGTTGCTCCTCCTATATATATGAGTCTCATGTATTCTCACTTAGGGAGGAGGACACCAAGAGTGGAAGAGACTTGAGGAAAATAGTGAGAGGGAGAGATATGGAAAGTAGCCATTTGCTTCCATAATAAATCTGAAATTATTGTTAAATTCCTAAGATCTCTAGCTATTGAGGTTGGCCATGAGTGGTATTGAGACGAAGTGAAAATTTGCTTCCTTATTTTTCCTTGCAAATCTCTCTACTATTGTCTTTGAGTACTGTTTGTGATCTTTTGCAGATCGGGGGTTCTAGGGGGAGAAGTTCTTCCCGGATATGGTTGGGAGGAAAACAGGGTGGTTCACATTGAGTTGGTAAGGATATTGGAACTGGAGCATACTCTCATTGGAGCTAGAGCATACTCCCATTTTTTTGAGTTGTATAAATTCACTGCCATGTATGTTGACAACACTATATTGTGTTTCATTTTGTAGTTCATTACATGGTTTTTCTTATTTGATTTTTGACTGAAACTTAGATGTATATCGAATGCTGCACATTAAATGTTGAAGGAATTTTTCAATAACTGTAGTTTATTTTATGTAAGTTTTTTTTTGTACAGTTTCATTGCAAGTTGACTTACATCATGTCCCAATGGCTGAAGCATTCAGGCTGCCATGATTTTTATGGAAACATGTTAATAGCATAAATTTGGTATTTCATTCTCTTTTTACAGTTGTAGATAAGTTTGCATAGTATATGTCTGACAAGAGGTATAAATGAGATAGTATGAATTTGTTTTTGGTTGTGGTTTTAAACAATCACATTTCTGGGCATTTCTGGTTCGATTTATTTCAACTTCAGGGGGTATCTATATGATATGGCCATGTCGCCCCAACTTTGATTCCAAAAAATAGAGTTTCAAAATCCGGTTCCGTAATCTTCTATATTTTATAAATTTGCTGCTACTACCTGGTGGATTGTCTTATTGTTTCTTTTTTTTTGTAGCTGGGATTTACCTGGTAATCTCTTTTTATGAAACCATTTTGTTATATAAACTTGGAATTATTATTTTAAAGTATCAATGGTTAATACATTGACAGTTTAACAAACTTGTGACTAATTGTTTGATAGTTTAATAGCTAGCAGCTTGTTTTGTGACTGTTAAGCATTGTTGAAATTTCCCAATGGTTGTAAGAACATCACTGCGAGCTATTTGTAAAAATTCTTAAATATTTATAGTCATTATGTGCCTAATTTTTGTATCTGCAACAATCTAGATGGATGACAGTTCTATTTATGTATTAGGTTCACTTCTTGGCATTACTAACAAAGAAAAAGAAATTATGTAATCTTAGATTCATGTTAGTTAATTTTGGTGAAATCGCCTTAAGGTTTATGTTTCTAAGTGTTTGACAAAATGCCTCAATGGCTGTACATTTCATTCTTGCAAACTGTATGACATAATGCTTCAATGGTTGTAGCTAATTACATCTACAAATTTTCTATAGAAATGACTAAGTAAATTTAGGATTTGCAACCAAGCTGTTTCTGGAAATATCTCAAAGAATAAGCATGATGATTCCATTGAACTAAAAATCCATGGAATGAAAATTGGTTAGGTGAAATGTTGTAATTGTTGGGTCACATATGAGTTCATAATAATTGCAAACCACTCCTTTAGAAGTTGAATTATCTTGTTTTTCTTCCCTTTGTTTTACCAAAGAATTCATAGGCATATTATCTAGAACAAACTCAAATTAGTCACTCTTAAACACTATTAATTGCATTAGAATGAACAATTAGCTTATTGGAAATTGTGGTTTGTAAATATTGATATTATTTATCCCACTAAAGACTCTATCATATAAATGTGACTTTAAGACTTATGGTTGGAAGTTTTGGATCTTGAGGAACCATGACCTGGTACCCTTAATAAGAAGTTTAATATTACCATGGGTTAGTTAGTAGAAATTAGTATGTAGTGTAAAGAATACCAATAAAAACAAAAAAATAAAAATATAGATATATAATCTTGCATTAACTTTTCAAACTTAAATTGCATTTTGAGTTATCCTTAGTATAAAACTGATGGTTGGTTCGGTGGGACCTTAGAGACTCCAACCAATTCTACTACCCCTAGCCTCATCAACTGAGATCATAATGATTAATTAGTGTGCTCCCTTCCTGCCAGGAAATTTCCAAAGCGAGTTGACTTCTGCTTGAACTTACACATGGTTTTTTTATGCAGGAACAAGTTTGGATCCAAAAACCATTGGAAATCTGGTATCTAACCTGAGAAGTTTGAGAAGAATATACTCATTGATGCAATAGATAGCCTCATCAAGCACTATCGTGTGTAACCTTTAGATCACTTACTAACTATCACAATGTCTAATCTCATATTTCCACTCCATAAAGTGTTAAAAGGTAATCATTTCACTATTTTTTGATGGTGAAAATAGGCCCAAACCTATCTACCCTTAAATTCATGATAACTGAGTCATATCATTGGGATGGGGTCCCTACAGTCAATTTTTTTTTAGGTCTATTTTTTTTAATAGCTTTTGTTAAAGAATGTAAATTCTCTGCGAAATGTGGAATTGGGGTGTGAAGCTAAGTAAGAGTGAAAGGGGAATTAGTCCCTTGTATGGGTAGGTGATAGGATGGTTTTGAGACTCAACCATGGTCTGTGGGCCATGGTATTGTAATGAAAAGGCTTTATATAGTTGATTCATATTGAGTCTAAGAGATAACCTTTTGTGAACAATCATAGTAAGGGCAAGGTGCTAAGGTAGGAAAATTTTGTTTCCTGTACTTAGGCGAAAGGGGAAGGCTCCTGTAGCTGAGTGCGCGGAGACCTTGGTAAGTCTGCAAGTTGAGTGTGTGGGCCCCTGTAGCTGAGTGTGTAGGGAGGAGAAGTATATAATTGAATGCTTATTCATAATAAAGACTGTTTGGGAAGAAATATGATGCATCTATGATCCAAGTGGATTTTGGTGGCCAACTACCAACTCCACTTGGACCCCCACTATTGTTTCTTTTATTTTTTCAGTTTCCTTAATTGTAGCACAGTTTACTATTTTTAGCAGTTTTTCAAGTCCTAAACTTCCGGAGCCGTTTTGAGGCCCTAAACAACGTTTTTTTAGCAATCTACCACCAGTGATTTTTGGCTAAAATCATCTTTTTCATCGTATTCCTCAGAAATATCTTTCTAATGGGGTATCATGCATGTAAAATATAGATAATATGACCATGTTGCAACCCCAAGAAGTTCGTTGTCCAACTAACCCCAATGGGGCCCATAAACTCTTGGTGTTATATCTCCTCGGGTTAGGGTTTTGGTTGTTTAGGGTTCGCTCTTATTGTTCAATAATAAAAAGGCCCTTGAGCCTCATTGTAACACAATTTAGAGGCATGTAGCCATCACATCTCTTCTCAGAGATAAGCTACCATCGCTTGAGCTAGTCTTATTTCCATTCTGGTTGTAAGGATATTTCAGTATTTGATTTTAATCAAATGAAGTGTTATTTATACTGCATCTTTGTATTTATGGTTATATCTATAATTTTTTGCATTCATGTTTAAATCTGGATTAGTGGTATTAGAGGGGTATGCTCTCTCTCTATTTTTCTTTCCATGTCCCCAATGAGGTCGGGATATAAGGAGTGAGGGCTCGAACTAGTCGAACCTTTACAAGACCAACCTCGCAAATCCTGATAGACTCCCATGGCGGATAAAAAGAAAGACAAGGGGGTAGGAGATCCTATCAAAATCTTGCTTGAAGAAGCCCTTGAGTGACAAAGGAACACGATGATGGACAACTTTGCCTAGATCCTTCAGCGGCTACCCAAGGGCAATGCATCTACTTCAGGCAGCTACTCTGGAAGTGCCACACCATTTAAGGTACAAGTTAACTTTGAAATTCCCATATTTGAGGGTCAAATAGATGCAAACACTGTAGATAAATGGTTAAATCTACTAGAAGGATATTTTTTTGTTCATGATTTTTCCAGCCAAGAAAAGATCACTTTTATACTTCTCAAAGCAGCCCCCCACATCAAGGACTGGTGGAAAACCTACTGTGAGTAGAAGTATGAAAGTACGAACTCACTGTTTTCAGTTGCACCCACTTGGAACTCATTCCAGGATGCCATAAAGGAGCAGTACTACCCTAACGGGAGCTATGAGGATAAATACATAAAGTGGACAACACTGCGATAGGGAAGGGACCAAGATGTGCTAGAGTTTACCAATGTTTTTCATACCCTTCACACGAAGTTGGGTATCAATGATTCCGAGAAGCATTTGGTTCTCAATTACCGTGGTTGTTTTGCACAGTTACATCCAAGATGAGATGGAATTCCTGGACATCTCCTCAGTCGGCACGACATACTAATATGTCGAAAAGATCGAGCAAAAGTTTAAACAGTAGAAGCAAGACTTTGGATCTACAAATCCGAAGCAAGGGAAAGGTGCCCCCAAACTAGAGAACAAAGGAAAAACCCAAGGCGAGGCAGCTGAGGACAACCTGCCAAAGCCGCAAGCAAATAAGAACACTACGAAGCCAAAGGACACAGGAAAGTGGTATGAGTTGCATAAGAGCTCCGCTCACAACACAAGTGAGTGTCGAGATAAGCAGTCACTAGTGGTCGAGCTAAAGGTTTTAGAATCAGATGCATGTTCCAACTCTAAGTCAAAACCTGAGAAGGGGAATGACAAAGGGAAGTGGATTATCGACGTGGAGCCCAACGCCATTGTTTCCACCACAAAAATCTAGAAGGAGGAACCAAAAGATCTAGAGGAGGAGGATTGCCTCTTCCACTCCCATATGTGGGTAAAGGGTTCCCCATTATAGTTCATTATCGATAGCGAGAGACAAAAGAACCTCATTTCAGCAAAGGTTATGAAGCGGCTGGGCTTACTGACCACAACACATCTACAACTATACACCATCAAGTGACATCACCAAGGATGGGATCTTCGCATGAGCCAATAATGTCACCTTCCATATAACATCAAGCCATTCACGGATGAGGTATTATGTGATGTTTCTCCCCTTGATGTTTGTGATGTATTAATAGGCCAACCATACTTATCGAAGAAACATGATATGTGTATGAGTCAAGCCCTCATGTTGTTATTGTTACTTTGGGAATAAGTTGTATAGGATACTGGAGGTAGAACTGCCTATCACCATCTCTTTGGTTACTGTAAAAGAATGCAGTAAACTCATTTCCAAAACTAGTAAATTTGTTTTCCTAATGATACGCTCTCAACGAAAGAAGAAGACAGTGGCCACGACCTCTAGATAAGGCCCCTCCGCACGATAACAATAGACGAACAAGGTCATGGAGGAGTATGAGGACATCTTCACCTCCCCCTCAGGGGTGCCTCTGCAATTTCAAGTCAAGCACTCCATTGATCTAACCCTAGGTGTGCCACTTCCCAATGGACGAATATATCAATGCTCTGTTCTGGAGAATGACGAAATGAAGAGGTAGATTCAGGAGCTGCTACAGAAAGATCACATCCGTCCGAGTTCATCACCCTGTGGGAGCCCGATCATGTTGGTATAGAAGAAGGATGGGGCTTGGAGACTCTGTATTGAATATCGGGCGCGGAATAAGATCACTTATCAGAATAGGTACCTGATCCTATGGATTGATGAATTTTTGGACCAACTAAAGGGGAAAAGATATTTCATCAATATCGAGTTGAAATCAGGATATCACTAGGTACTAATCGAACCCTCTGATGTGTGGAAGACTACCTTCAAAGCCAAGGAGGGACTTTTCGAATGGTTGGTTATGCCTTTTGGGTTTATGAATGATCCTACAACCTTCATGAGGTTAATCGATGACATTTGTCGGCCATTATTTGTAGTGGTATACTTGTATGACATCCTAATATTCAGCCAAAGTTGGGAAGAGCACCTCCACCACATCCGACGGGCTCTCCAAACACTGCGGCAACATAAGCTATGTGCCAATTTGGAGAAATGCACTTTTGGCATGACCTAAGTTCAGTATCTAGGATACATTATTGACGAATGGGGGTTGCGTGTGGATGTAGCCAAGATCCAAGTCATTTAGTATTAGCCAACTCCAACCACTCTAACTGAGCTCTGCAACTTTCTGGGTCTTGCCAACTTCTACTGCAGGTTTGTGTTGAGATTCTCACATATCACTTGGCCCTTGAGTCAAGTCACCAAGGGAGGAGCGAAATGAAAATTCTTTTGTTCTGAATCTCAAAAAAATGAACTCATAGATTTGAAACGTTGCCGTTGCTCTACACCAATGCTCACATTACCAGACTTGCAACATCCAATTGAGATCAAGACAGATGCCTCTGACTATGCTACTGGGGTAGTCCTTACTCAACAGGGGCATCTAGTGTCATATCACAGTGAGACACTTTTAGACACAGTACGAAAGTATCTCACCTATGACAAAGAGATTTTTTCCATTGTGCAAACCTCCTGAAAATGGAAGAATTACATTTTGGAGAAGGAAATGGTCATCCACACAGACCACTGACCCCTGCAGTTCATACAAATGAAGGGGAAGTTGCAGAATGATCTCCATCAGAAGTGGTCCACATACCTGCAACATTTCTATTTGAATATCAAGTATAAGAAGGTCAACACCAATAATGTTGCAGATTGCCTCAGTCGATCACTAATCATGGCGTTAACCACTGTGCTCAACTCTTGTGGGCACGAGACTTTTGATTGGCCACTTCTCTACAAAAGTGACCCAGAATTCGGCCACACATACCAGATGCCCTTGGAGGGTCAGTGAGTTCCTTATTTTCACCTCCAGGATGCCCTATTGTGCCACCTGGGACACCTTTGTGTTCCTTCAAGCGAGCGTGCCAAGATGATTTGGGAAGAAGACTATAGCTGGGCCGCTAGGCATTTTGGGGTCGAGGGAACAGTACCACTACTGTAGAAGTATTTCTATTGGTCGATTCTTCAATGAGATGTCGGGAAGTACATCAGATCCTCCACTTCTTGTTCCATTTCCAAACCAACCATCAAGAAGCAAGGCCTCTATACTCTGCTTCCTAGCCCTAGTTGACAATGGAAATCAATCTCCGTTGATTACATGTTGGGTCATCCTTCTACTAAGCATTCAAATGATTTTGTTTTTGTGGTCATCGACAAATTCTCAATGATGGCCATTATGGTTGCCTACAAGAAGAATATCACAGTGGAAACGACTGCTAAAATATTCTTTGAACGAGTGTGGGTACACTTTGGGATCCCACAGTCTATCATCTCAGATTGAGACAATAGGTTCCTCAGTACATTTTGGTCCAGTCTCTAGTCAATACTGGACACCAAGCTCACTAAGTCCACAATTTTCCATCCCCAAACTGATGGCTAGACAAAGGTCATCAATAGGATGATCATACACACTTTGCGCATGTACAACTGAAAGCATCCACGCACATGGGATGAGAGCCTCCCCTATGTCTAGCACAACTATAATTAGGCTCTCCACAGCTTGACTAGCCATAGCCCTTTTCAGGTGGGGTTGGGATTCCATCCACTATGTCCCATTGATGTGGCCATGCCATTTGCAGCTACTCAGGAAGATTTAGCTCATGTCCAGTCCAAAATCGATAAGGAAAACAACTTCATTAACAACATCCAACATATACACCAACAGGTCCATGACATTCTGAAGAAATCAAATGCCAAGTACAAGCAGCGACATGATCAACATCGCATGCCACACAAGTTTCAAGTGGGCGACAAATTCTAGTTGCATTTACAAAAGGAATGCCTTACTAGAGCCTATTGGAAACTCTTACCACTCCAATATGGTCCTTACACCATTACCAAGGATGTGGGAGACAATGCATTTGAATTCAACATTCCCCCATTCCTTGGCCTACACCTAGTGTTCAATGTGGACCGTCTTCGACCATGCTTCCCACCATTGCTAGACACATTAGACATTGCAGCACAGCTCACACCTATAGCATTAAATATAGATTGCATGGAACAAAACACAAATGATCGGATCATGGACACATAGATCAAGAACACTCACCAATAGAAGATCCAAATGTATCGAGTTGTCAAAGCAGGCCAACTCCTTCACCGAGGAAAGTAGCTCACCAGGGGCCAAGTTCAACAAAAGTTTGTTGATCTCATGGAGGAACTCAACTCAATGGGGACCATTTCTTCCTAAGCGGGGAGGAATGATCCAAGTGGATGTTTGTGGCCACCCACCAATTCCACTTGGATCCATACCATTGTTTCTTTCAATTTTTTAGTTTCCTTAATTGTAGCATAGTTTACTATTTTTAGTAGTTTTTCGGGTCATAGTCCTCGGAAAGATATTTCTAACGAGGTATCCTGCATGTCAAGTGGAGATAATATGACCAAGTCACAACCCTAGGAAGTTGGTTGTCCAACTAACCCCAACGGGGCCCATAAACTCTTGGCATTACATATCCTCAGGTTAGGGTTTTGGTTGTTGAGGGTTTGCCCTTATTGTTCAATAATAAAAAGGCCCTTGAGCCTCATTGTGACATAGTTTAGAGGCATGTAGCCACCACATCTCTTCTCAAAGATAAGTTACCATTGCCCAAGCTAGTCTTATTTCCATTTTGGTTGTAAGAATATTTCAGTATTTGGTATTAATCAAATGGAGTGTTATTTCTACCACATCTTTGTATTTATGGTTATATTTGTAATTTGTTTCATTCTTGTTTAAATGTGGATCAATATGTACCTTGTTACTTACTTATGTTTAAGCTTGCATATCTTCACTCTATAATTTTCTTTATGTGAATTAATGGTTATTCTCTACGCGAAACAAATAGATCTGTAATATTCTTACCTAATAAGTATAATTAACCACCATCCCAAAGATTGGGAATTCATTAGATAGATATGTTGTTGTTCACCATCTGGAAAGGATAGATCTTTGCGACGACAAATCTAGGACACAAGGTCTTCATAATACACATTTATTACATGAAACTAGTAGATCTGTATCTTTTATGCATGATAAGCACAATTAAGTACCCTCGCAAAGATTTGAAGGTCATTTTGACAGAGTTACAATAGTTGACAGTTAGAAGGAATAGATATGCGCGAAGGTGGATCTAATCCCTAAGAACCTTAGGAAACCATCACATAGGCCTCTGTATGCAGAAACCTAGTTCTAGCATCCCCCAATACTGCTTCAGGTGAGACTATAGCTTGTGCTACATAGGTTTTTTCTCAAAGGGCCAGTAGTTAGGGTTTTGTTTGTTGGCGTGAATAACTCTGAACCTGGGTCATGCCCCATCGAGCAAACAAATGGTTATGTTTCCTCACCTAAGGTTACCATTATCGCAAAAAAAGATAACAACACAAGAAGAAGCTACGGAGATCGCAATGAGGTTGGAAGCCTTGCCAATACAAGACACAAACATTGGAGTACAACAGATCCACTCACAACTAACAAGTCTGCACCTAGAGTTACAGAGCCTAAAGAAGGGAAATGAAGCTGAGCTAGATGTTCGCACCGAAGTTTGGTGCTTCAAATGCAAGGGCCATGACCATGACAACAACCACTCTCTAATTTATCATAATTATCTTATTGGGGGGGGTCTATCCCCTTGAAGCAAGAAAATACCGTTGGGCCGAGACAGGAGCAATGTCATGGTGCGCTATTTGTCAGGTTATAGGATAGCATGCAATAGACAATTGTCATCTACTACAAAAGTTTGTACATACCCCTCAACAGTGGTTTTGCAATTTATGCAAATTTGTAGGTCATGATGAGCGACATTATTGAAGTTATGAATTAATGATGGATAGAAACCCTACCTATTGAATGCGGGCATAAAATCAGCTTCAGGATCAGAGCGTAGGTGCAATGCGTAGAGGATTTCAAGGTCATGGAAGAGGAAGAGGAGGGGTTGTAGAGGTTGTGGACAACTTATTTTATATAATTGTGGCGAAGTTGGATATTTTGCACGTGACTGTCCAAACCGAACACATTTGTCTTGTCAATATTGCAAACAGTTCAACCATGTGATAGAAGATTGCCTGATACTTATAGCAAAGATGCAAGAAAGAAGATGCAAACCCAGCAGCCTACGTGGAATATCTACATGATGAGGGTGGAACCTAGGGAAGAGGATCATAAAATCAATATCGTAATGAACAGTGGTATGGCCACATGTGAAGATAAGGGAAAGAAACCAGAAACCGAGGGATGGGTGCACAATGCTACTGAAAATGAAGTCGGATTTGACCTCAACCAACCTAAATAAAATTTCATGGAAGCTAAGAAGAACTTTTTTTAGGCTTCTATGTCTAGGAGTCAAGATAAATTAGAGGGGAACAGGGAAATGGAAGACATGGATCCTTCACTGTTAGCTACTTTTTTGAAAACTTGTATGAAACTGCTGAGAGATCAAAAGGCAATAGAATGGTTGAAGGAACTGATAGACAATTCTATGGGTAAGATTAAGATTCCTTTATAACAATGCAATGTGATGAAACTAGGTAAGCATAAGAAATGAACAAGGCATGAGATGAGGCTAACTCCCAGATAGGAGAATATGAAATGGACCATGTTATCCTGGATTTGGGTTCTGATGTGAACGTACTTCCTAAGAAGACATAGGAAAGGATGGGGAGACCTGCACTACAATGGTCTCCTATACAACTACGCATAGCCAATTAGTAGAAGATCATTCCTATGGGGCACCTATATGGGGTAACTATGGACATTGGAGCAAATGCTTTGGCTAATTTTGTAGTAATTGAAGTTGTCGATGACAACAACCATTACCCTGTGCTACTAGGAATTGATTGGGCCTTTGACATGGATGCGGTGATTAATATAAAGAAGTGAAAGATAAAATTTTAGAGGAAGGTGCTCAAGGTATTATGTCACTGGACCCTACTGAAGGAGAGAAATACACTGAACTAATTCACGACTATGAGGAGGACGATGATTTGGATCAAATCTACAAGATTATTGCGTGTGACGAAGATTGGATCAATACCACTGTAGATGGATGGATCGTGTGGGACAGATAGATCTCTTGTACCTCAGACTCATATGAAGAGCGTGAACACTGGAAATAGGTTGCGTGAGGTCTCTACATTATGTTGCAATATGATGACGAAATCGTTGCGGTGCATATCTATAGAGGTAAGAAAACCTCCACATTAGGATGGCTTAAATGATGTTAATAGTTTTTTGGATGACTTTGAAAGAGAGGTGCCCGAGGAACATCATTTCGATGAACTTGAATTGGCACTGTGCACTACGCCTGCCCATTGGTGGGGTATGCATAAGGAAAGCTTCACTGACTGGAAGGAATACAAGCAAAGATGAAGATGAGGTTTGGATATGTTAGTACTCGAATGACTAAGAAATATAGTGGAAAGGGATGATCTGTGCGAGCACTTGGCATAGTGGACTAATGCTTGGGGACAAGAGCCATAGCTAGAATGGGTGCATATCTTCTGTCACACATTAGATACTATGCCCATGAATTAGTACTTGGAAACAGAGCTATGCCATAGGACAACTGAATTGGATATCTTGAGGGAAAGATTCTTATTAACTTTCAACTTTGAGGATGGATTTAAATGCATTGATGAAGCACTATAAGAGATTAAGGCCCCTATTTTTAGAATGCCTAAAGAACCGGTGGAATGGGTACAACCACATTGGAGTACATAGTTGTGCCATGTGCTAGAGTGTTACAATGTGACGGTCGAAGAAGAAGAGGAGGATCCACGAAATACTAATATTCCAAAAACTAAAGATGAGTGCAAGGTTGAAGGACCTGAGACAGAGAACCCTAATGTAATAGAGCCACTAAATACCCAACAATTAAATATTGGATCTAACGTGGATCCTAAGTTTGCGAAGATAATAGACTATTGGGATGAAGATATAGTCGATAAGGTGGTCGAACTACTTCGTGAATACCAGGATCTATTCCCAATGAAGTTCTCAAATTTGAAGGGTGTTGTAGGAGATTTGCGCATAATGAAAATTAATTTTGAACCTGGTGCAAAGCCCGTAAAGAAGAGACCTTATTGGCTCAATCTGAAGTATAAAGAAAAGGTGTGCAAAGAATTGGACAAAATGCTCGAGGCTAGAATTATTGAGCCAATAGAAGAATATGATTGGGTGACCATAATGGTTGTCTAGGAAAAGAAACAACAAGGAGAAATTAGGATATGCGTAGATCTCATAAAGCTTAATGATGCATGCATTCATGATCCATTTCCAACACCATTTATAACTGAAGTCTTGGAAAATGTTGGAAGCTAGGAGGCATATTCGTTCAGTGATGGATTCTCGAGATGCCATCAAATTACGATCATGTTCAAGGATCACTACAAGATGACCTTCACGATAGAGTGGGGATAATTTCAGTATACAGTAATGTCATTTGGGCTCATGAATGCATCTGTGATCTTCTGACGGTAGTAATCACAATGTTTAATGAGTTTATTCATAAATTATTGGAGGTATATTTTGATGACTCGACTGTGTTTGGATTGGTGAAGTGCCATGTTGCAAGTCTATGCCTCATGCCAGATACATGTTGCAAATACTCGATCGCGTTGAGCTTGAAGAAATATATATTCTATGTGCTTTTTGGAATTTTTCTAGCTCATGTAGTATGTAAGAGTGATTGATAGTGGACCCTGCAAATATAGCAATGATTATGAATTTAAAAGCTCCCAAGAATGCTAAGCAGTTGTGCGCAATGCTGGGCCACACAGGCTACTATAGGAAGTTTATCAAGCCTTATGCCTAGATAACCGTGCCGATGGAGAAACTATTAAAGAAGGTTGGAATTTTTTGTTGCGATGAGGAGTGTCAACAGAGTCTTGATGTGTTAAAGGAAAAGATAGTGATTGCACCCATCTTAGTATTTCCATATTGGAAGAAAGAGTTCCATGTGCATTTAGATGCCTCATGTATTATATTGGGTGTGGTATTGAAATAGCCTAGCGAAGGTCATATTGATCAACCAATAGCCTTTGCAAGTAGGAAACTATCAAAAGCTTAAAGGAAATATTCCACTACAGAGCATGAAGGGTTGACGATGGTCAATGCACTGCAAATATTTTAGCATTATTTGTTGGGTTCACATTTCAAGATGTACACAGATCACTCCGCTCTCAAGTACCTAGTCAACAAGCCTGTGTTAGGGGGGAAGATCCATAGGTGGTTGTTGTTGTTCTAGGAGTATGACTTTGAAGTAATAGTGAAGTCTGGATGGTTGAACGTAGGATTGGATCACCTAAGCTAAATCAAGACAGGTGAAGAACCAACCAATTTGGAACAAGGATTCCCAGATGTGCAGCTCTTTGTTGTGCACGATGCAGATGACCACTTTTCTGATATCATTTAGTTTTTGACCACGGGTATAACCCCTGAAGGCTATTCTACTCAACAAAAAAAGGAAGAAGTGGTCCGTGCAGCTGATTTTTTTGTTATAGTGGGAAATTTGTATAAGATGTGAACAAATGAAATACTGCACCGATATATTCCAGAGTTTGAGCGCGCTAGTATCCTCGTTGAATCACATGGAGGAGTGGTGGGAGGGAATTATGTAGGTAGATCCACCACACAGAAGATTTTATGTGCAGAGTTATGGTGGCTGACAGTGCATAAAGATTCTGAGGCATTTTGTAAAGCATGCAATGCTTGTCAAAGGATGGGAAAGCCTTCATGAAGAGATGAATTTCCCTTAAACCCTCAAGTTTCATTACAAGTAGTTGACGAATGGGAAAGTGACTTTATAGGATCGATACAACCACCAGGAAGAAAGCCAGGCATGCAGTACATCATTACTGTGATGTAGTACTTAACCAGATGGGTAGAAGCATAGCTGGTGAAGGATTGCATTGCTGCTACAACTACAAAATTCATGTTTGAAGATGGTTCTTGACATTGTTTGGGTGCCCTAAGATATTGATGAGGAATAGGGGTATGCATTTCCTAAATGAAACAATCAATGTGATGCTCGAAGAATTCAAGGTTTACCATCAAAAGAATACACCCTATCATCCCTAAGCCAATGGTACAGTGGAAGCATTTAATAATATTATAGAGAATGCATTGACAAAGGTTTGTAATGTGAAGAGAAATGATTGGGATCTATGCATCCTGGCAGTCATATGGGCATATAGGATGACATGAAAGAAGTTGACACGCCAAACTCCATTTAGGCTGGTCTATGAGATCGAGGAGGCGATGCCCATGTAATATATTTTTACAAGCCTATGCATTGCATCTCTAATAGAGATGGTGGATCATGAGACCTTGGAGGAACAACTCATGTAGTTGATGGATTTGGAAGAAGACTGGTTTCTTGTAGGATTTCACTAGTAAGTTGAAGAGGAACGTGAGAAGGCCTTGCATGATAGGTATATTAAACTGCACACTTTGAAGGTGACCAATTTAGTTTTTCTCTATGACAGTAAGTTCACAAAGTTTCCCATAAAGTTCCAAATGCATTGGTTGGGCCAGTATATTATTAACGAAATCACATATGATGGCACAGTTCAACTCACGAAGTCGAATGGCGAATTATTCCCTGGAAGGGTGAATGGAAGTTGGTTGAAGTTGTATCTAAGGGATCCTGCCCCTACGAAATCACTACATGGTAGTAGGACAGTCCTAGTGCTCCAGGCAGCTCCAAGGGAGAGCGGTACTATAAACTACACTACCCGAAGAAAACGAAAACACAGTAAGGGGATTACCCGACGAATGTAAGGGGTACAATAGAAGAAGTTGTGATGGATGAGATATGCCAAAAGAAGCTACGAAGGAAGAGCTGTGCCATGGGGGTTCGTGTCACGTAGCTGGGTTCAAAAGTAGCCATTGAAGACATTATTCATGATTGGATAGTGAAAATCTCATTAAGAGGAGCAGGTACGTGACATTTATGGTGAAAATATTTGGAGATCTACTACCAAAGATGCATTTATGATTAGAAAATGGAGGGAACGATTGGATTTGAATTTGAAATCACCTATAAATTTGGCATGTTGGTGTGTTTTAGAACACTTTTTCATCTTAAAATCATCTATGAGACCTCTTGTTTTCACTCTATGAATCGATAAATTTTGGAGGTTTTAGTTTCAAGCCCGACATTTGCAAGACTGCCTAAGTGGAACCAAAAGATTATCCTTGATCAAATGTTTGTCAAACCTGTAAGTTTTGAAGCCATTGTCTCTTAAGCAGAAGCCCCAAAAGTTACATCAATGGAAGCTACACCATTTGTGCCTACGATGTTCAGGTCACCTAAGCTGAAGCTTTATGTTGCTAAGGAAAAGCAGCAGAAACCCCAAGTTGTACTAGTGAGGGAGTCATAGAGGAAGATTGTGACAGAGGTTAGGTAGAAATGAAAACTCGATAAGTCCAAGAATCCCCATGAACCATTAGATTTAGATGAAGAAGAACTCCATGAAGCAGTTGAAGAGCTAGATGTTGATAAGGGAGAGCCTCTCAATAAGCTCCTAGAGTATATCCCTCTATGAAAAATTTAAGGTTCCAAATGATCCCGATAATGCAAAGTTCACGATCTTTACACTGTTAATTGTAGGAAGAAGTGGTATTTGAAGGCACGCTCTTAGCACACATCTCTGTGTTAAAAATGGAGGATTGGGATCTAGCTAATCATAAAAAAAAAAATTGCATTTAGACATGAATAAGTACATGACCAATATTCACTATGAAGAGATTGGGGTCAGAAAGCTAGAACTAATGGAATGGATGTAATAAGGTTAGACTTAGATAGATTACTTTTGTAAAAGAAAAGAAAATTTTTGATAAAGGGTTTGCCAGTTTAAGTGCACCCTAATAAAGAGAAGTAAAAATGGTAGGATGAGTAGATGGGTAAGTAGAAGAATGATTGCAAAATTGTGATGATTGATTAGATAAGGTCATATTATTTACCTTCATCATCAAATTTCTAAGTATGGATGAAAATTGAGCATTTACCTAAGTACACAAATTCAATTGATTAACCTCCCTCATTCTTTACATTTTCACTTAACTAATTTCCAAAAATAGTCTTAAAGTACCTAAAATCTTAAGTTAAAGGGGCTCAAAGCATTTCTCTGACTTTTGGAGGGACCGAACCCTCAGCCCAATAACTTATAGATCATAAGTACTAAAAGTCCCCTTATAAACATTCACCCTTTTCAAACTCACTTTCCCCTAATAAACCCCTTTCTCTAAGGGTAAAACCTTAGAAAAGTGATCATTCCCCCATAAAACCCCTTTTCACAGAAATCCACAAATACACACTTAGCCTAAGTCCTTATGTTTTCTATGTGAAAACCAAAAACAAATTGCAAAGAATTCATTTTACACTTAGCACTAAAAAAATTTCCACCTACATTCATATTAACTTTTAACATTATATATATTAAATTCTGATAAAGCAATAAAACCCTTCCTCTATAGCTATATATAAAAAACCCTTATATTAATATCCTGCCCCGAAAGTTTGAAATATAAATTTTATGAATAAAACCCGACATAATTAATCAATCCATGGTTAATTACAAGTCAAACCATCCGCCAATCAAATCACCCCCAATGCCCTTAATCTGCCATAATCCATTGATTAACTTAATCCTGCCACTCTTAAACCTCCACCGGGCCCCTCCATTAAACCTCATGTCAAAAACTCGCCCCGATCACCATACGATTGACTCCTTTTGATCCAACGATGAAAAATCATATTGGGCGGCTTCCAACGTCCAACCTTTACCTACCCGATGTAGGTGGTTTCATTGTTTGCCTCGTTGCTACGTTTCGCATGATAAATGGCATCAGGCAACCTCCCCGCGAAACCACCTTAAGCCCAAAAGTAATGTGACCCAAACCCTCTTGTCGCCTCTCGCTAGACGACAAAACATCTCATCTCTCACTTAACACCAAACGTATTTTTCCCTGCGTACCTACCCAAATAGTTGACTTCAGAAATAAAACTAAAAAAACTCATCATTTTTAGTTTTAACATGAAAAAGATGCTCAAACCTCCACGCAAGCACTAGAGTACATGCAACCGTCAAGCCACATCCAACTGCCAACCTGTTGAAGTTGCTGAACTTCCAGACCACTCTCCAGTCACGTACGCCTCTTGCAAAATGTGCAAAGTCACCCATCAACTCGTTCAGAGCCAAAACAAGGTATTTACCCAAAATCACTGAGAAACCCTATTTAATTCCCAAACTTGTTACTCAATTTTGTTAAACAGACATGGTCAGCGAGAACAAATAGGAAAGATAAAGCTTGCAATGCAATTTTTATTAACAATAGATGTACATTTATAGTACAATATGGTGACCGTTGGGATTCACATCCCAAGGTCCCTTGGACTACTTAGTCT
>APFE031156096.1:0-11709 GCA_000404065.3 Pinus taeda | reverse complement strand
ATAATAATAATAATAATAATACTAATACGAATAATAATAATAATAATAATAATTGTGTGAAGAAGAGCATTCTAAAACCCTCTATGATGGTCATGTGTAAGTATTTCAAGTCTAGAACAAATAAAAATAATAAAAATAGTTTTGTCTAATGTGGGCTATAGTGATAAAGGTGCTTTCAAAAAAAAAGGTGCAACATTAAAATTCCAAATTAGGTAAAATTTTAAACATATTTAATTTTTTATGGTCATATAAATATAGTTATCCATGTATGATTATATAGTCATTTTTCCTATTGGGATGTTGTAGATTATTTTTTATTTTAAGTTGTTTAGCTCTTAAAAATAAAAATAGAAAGATAGAAAAAGAAACTAGAAAAATTTAAAAAGAAAGAAAAATAAAAGAAAATGAAAAGATGAATAAAAGAAAAGGTATTTAAAGAAAAATAAATGAAATAAAAACCGTCAAAGGCCCCTCACAGGAAAATTCTCCCCTAAATTATTTTGTTCAAACCTTTAGACATGGGTCCGAAAAGTGATTTGTTTGAAACGAACTCCTACTAAGTGGTGATGCCACACAAATTTCGGGGACCTTTCGTCCCTTATCACTTACCATCCAACCCATCCCCCCCACCCCACACGAAAACCATCCCTCTTCCACTTTCCCCCACTTGCACTTATTCCCGCTACACTCATACCATGCCACCACATCATGCCATTCCATCACACACGTCCATGCCACACCACCACATCCTCGACATCACCTCACCCCCTTAAGTTACATGACCCTTTGGGCAAATCTCATGCCGATGTTGGTCATTATATCCTCCCAATGATTAAACCATTAATTGTAATGCTCCCAAAACAGTAATTTTGCACTTGATTTTCTTTCCCTTCTTACTTTAAAACCGTTGTCAAGCATTTCCCCCTTTTCCATTTCATTGTATGAGTGCACGTTCATGCCCACAGATTGTTTAGTGCACTAGTGCCCTCTCTAATTGCCATCCTCTTCGAGTATCTATCAAGTCAAAATTGAGTAATTTCCCTTAGGCCTCTCTCCAATCTCAAGTATCATCACACAAGGGAAAAGTGAAAATCATGGCTGAGATTCCTCTCTTACCCTATGTTCCCAATTTAAATGTGATGCCTTTAGTTGACATGCACTATAAGATAGCAGTGTGAAATTGATTTATATGAGCTACATAATTGATCCAAACTTAAATAGGAAGGCAAAAAATTATAGATATAACCATCAATACATAGATGCAGCAAAATAACACTTCATTTCATTAATATCAAATACTTAAGTATTCTTACAAACACAATGGAGATTTGACTAGCTCACATAATGGTAGCTTATGTCCTAGAAAATATGTCGAAGATAAGTTCCTATAAATTGTGTTACAATGAGGCTCAGGGGCCTATTTATTATTGAGAAACAATGGAAAACCATAAACATCCAAAAATGTAACCCTAGGAGATGAAGCGCCAAACTATGGGCCTCGTTTGGTTAAACTGGTACATCAAATTCCCTAGGTCATAGCTTCGCATATGATCATCATTTGATGCACTCAATGCCTCGTTAGATATATCTATCCCAAGACTATAATTTCAAATGGCTAAGAATCATTTGCAGTCAAATTTGGCTACCATTTTCTTGAGGAAAATGTCATTCACGGCCGCAAAACGCCTATCGAAATTCATAACCTAAAAAATTCCGAAAAATAGTAAATTGTACTAGAAATAAGGAAACTGAAAAGATAAAAGAAACAATGGTGGGGGCTCAATTCAAATAGGTAGGTGGCCACCAATATGCATCTAGATCATTCCTCCTGCCTTAGGAAGAAATGGTCCCCATTGCATTGAGTTCCTTCATGAGATGAGGAAAATTCTCCCAAGCTTAGTCCCTAGTGAGCCAATTTCCCTTGTGAAGGAGTTGACATGTTTTGCCGCATCAATATAGTTGGATACATTTCTATTTAGTGTTTTTGATGTGCATGTCCATGATGCGATGAGTTTTGGCTTGTTCCATGCAGTATGGATTTAACTCTGTAGATATCAGTTGTTCTGCAATGTCTAATGTGTCTAGCAATGGTCGGAAGTATGGTCAAATGTGGTGCGCATTTAACACTAAGTGGAGTCCATGAAATGGGGGAATGCTGAGCTCAAATGAATTGTCTCCCACAACCTTGGTAATGTTTTAAGGACCATATGAGAGTGGTTTTAGTTTCTGATAGGCTCTCGAAAGGCATTCCTTTTGCAAACGCAACCAAACTTTGTCACCCACCTCAAGCTTGTGTGGAACCCGATGTTGATCGTGTCGCCGCTTGTACTTAGCATTTGATTTCTCTACAATGTCTTGGACCTACTTGTGGATGTGTTGGATGTGCAAAACGAAGTTTTCTTCCTTGTCGGCTTGAGACTCGACATGAGCTGAATGTGCCTTAGTAGCTGCAAATGGTATGGCCACATCAATGGGAAATAGTGGTTGGAATCCCAAGCCGACTTGAATAGTTCTGTCGTGAGTCGAGCTGTGGAGAGCTTGGGAATATCTTTGTTGGACATAGGGGAGGTTCTCATCGCATATGCATGGATTCTTTGAGCTGTATATGCACATAATGTGTACGATAATCTTGTTGATGACTTTTGTTTGGCCATGAGTTTGGGGATGGAAAGCTGTCGATTTGGTGAGCCTGGTGTTGAACATCAACCATAGACTAGACCAAAATGTATTGAGGAACCTTCTATCCCAATTTGAGATGATAGAATATGGGATCCCAAGGTGTACCCACACACATTCAAAGAAGATTTTAGTAGCGGCCTCTATTGTGATATTCTTCTTGCAAGCCCCGGTAATGCCCATCTTCTAGAATCTATCAATGAGCATAAAACTAGAATCGTTGCCATGTTTAGTAGAAGGAATGGCCCACATGTAATCCATGGATATGAATTCCCAAGGTCGACTAGGGGTAGGCAGAGAATAATAGAGGCATTGCTTCTTTATGGTCGATTTGGCAATGTCGCAGCCAATGGAGGATCTGATGTACTTCCCAACATCCCATCAAAGATTAGACTAATAGAAATAGTTCTCTAGTACTTCTACCATTTTCTCGACCCCAAAATGCCAAATGAATCGATTGTAGTGCACTTACCAAATAATCTTAGCACGTTGGCTTTAAGGAACACAAAGGTCTTCCAGGTGGCATAACAGTGCATCCTTGAGGTGAAAATTGGGAACTTGGTGACCCTCCAAGAGTGGTTCACATGTGAGGTTGAATCCTGGGTTCCTTTTGTAGAGGATTGTCCAATTACAAGTCTAACGCCATGATCAGTGGTTAGGTAAGGTAGTCTTAATATTTAATGGTGCTTCTTTTATTGTACTTGATATTCAAATGTAACTATTGTAAGTATGTGGACCACTTCGAATGGCGATCATTTTGTAACTTCATTGTCATCTAGATGAACTTTAGGGTTTGGTGGTCTATGTGGATGACTATTTCCTTCCCCAAAATGTAATGCTTCTATTGTCAACAGGCTTGTACAATAGAATACATCTCTTTGTCATAAGTGGGATACTTTCGGACTATGTCTGAAGGTATCTCATTGTCATATGCTACTCGATGCCCCCATTGATTAAGGACTCCCCCAATAGAATATTTTCATGCATCTATCTTGTTCTAAAATGGTTGTTCCAAGTGTGGTAATGTGAGCACTCTTGAAAAGCCTATGCGATGTTTGAAATTTGTTAATGCTTTCTATTGAGATTCAGAGCAAAAGAAATTTTCTTTTTCTCCTCCCTTGGTGACTTGAATCAAGGGCTAAGTGATATGAGAAAACCCCAATCTGACCCTGTGGTAGAAATTGGCAAGACCTAGAAAGCCACAAAGCTCTCTTGGAGTGGTTGGGGGTGGCCAATCATGAATGACATGGATCCTGTCTAGATCCGCATGCACCCTATATTCATCAATAATGTATCCCAAATATTGAACCTTAGTCATGCCAAAATTGAATTTCTCCAAATTGGCACATAGCTTATGTTGCCATGGTCTTTAGAGAACCTCTTGGATGCAGTGGAGGTTCTCTTCCCAACTCTGGATAAATATCAGGATGTCATCCATGTATATCACTACAAATGGGTTGGTGAATGGCCAAAATATGTCATCCATCAACCTCGTGAAGGTTGCAGGAGAATTCGCCAACTGAAAAGGCATAACAAGCCATATGAAAAGGCCCTCCTTCACTTTGAAGGCAGTCTTCCCCACATCAAAGTGCTCGATTGGTACCTTGTGATATCCGGAATTCTAGTCCATCTTGTTGAAATATTTTCAACCATGAGTTGCTGCAAAACGTCATCAATCTGTGCGATCGGGTACCTATTGAGGAGAATGATCTTATTCATGCCTCATAGTCAATACAAAGTCTCCTAGTGCCATCATTCTTCTCTACCAACACAGCCTTGCTACCATAAGGAAATGAACACAGCTAGATGTGAGCTTTATCCATCAACTCCTAAAGTTTCCTCTTGAATTCTTTGTCTTGCATAACAGAGCATTGATAGATTGGTCCATTTGGTAATGATCCAACTCAGGTCAGATCAACGGACTACTTGACCTAAACATGCAGAGGCACTCCTCCGGGAGAGGTGAACATGTCCTCATTCTCCCCCACAACCTCGATCATATATTGTTGTCATGTATAGGGGATTTGCCTCAAGGTAATGGCCACTTTCTTCTTCTCTCCTTGAGGGTGTATCATGAGGAAAACAAATTTCCTCATTTTGGAAATGAGCTTACTGCATTGTTTTGTAGTAACCAAAGAGATGGAGGTAGCTCGTGCTACCTCTGATATCCTGTACATTTTATTTCCCAAGGTAATAATAAGAGCATGAGTCCTTGACTCATATACAACATCTCACATACTTAAGTATGGTTGGCCTAATAATACATCAGAAACATCAAAGGGAGCAACATTAAATAATACCTCATCCGTGAAGGGTTTGATGTCATATGGAAGGTGGAACTACCGTCTAATGCGAAGATCATGTCGTTGGAGTAGCCACCCCATATTGTACGGTTATGGGTGTGTTATGGTCGGTAAGCCTAGGCACTTCACGCCCTCTTCTAAAATGAGGTACTTTTAGCTCTCTCTGTCGATAATGAACTCTAGCGGGGAACCCCTTACACACATTTGGGAGTGGAAGAGGTTCTCCTCCTCTACATCTTGAGGGTCCTCCTTCTAGACCTTCATAGTGGCAATGGTGGCATTGGGCTCTGCATTGATAATCTCCTACCCTTTGTCATTACCCTTGTGAGGTTCTAACTCAAAGTTAGAACATGGATCTAATTCATAAGCCTTCATCTCGGCCACAAGTGACTGCTTGGCCCGACACTCACTTGTATTGTGAGTGGAGCTCTTATGGGACTCAAACCACATTCCCATGTACTCCTTCGCCTTTGCAGTGTTTTTCTTTCCTTGTAGGTTTGGTGGGTTGTCCTCGATCACCCCGCCTTTGCTTTGTACTTTGCTATGCAGTTTGGGGTCACCATTCCCTTGCTTCATATTCACATATCCAAAGTCTCGCTTCTTCTGTTTAAGATTATACTTGATCTTCATAATAGTATGTCATGCCAAGTGAGGTGATTTCTAGGAACCCCATGTCATCGTTGATGTACTTAAGTACAAAATTTCTCTCAGAATTCTTGATACCCAAATTTGTGTGAAGGGTATGAAAAAAATTGGTAAACTCCAACCCGTATCGGTACCTTCCATGTTCCAACATGGTCCACTTTATGTTTTATCCTCATAGCTCCCCATAGTGTAGTAATACTCCTTGATGGCATCGTGGAATGAATTCCAAGTGGGTGCGACTAAAAATAGTGAGGGCATAATTTAATTCTAGCACTCACAGTAGGTTTCCCATTAGTTCTTCACATGGGGGGTGAATTTGAGAAGAGAAAAAGTAATATTTTCTGAGTTGTAAAGGTCATGAAAAAATATCCTTCTCGGATAGAGAATTTAGATTTCTAACCAATGGTGTTCATATAATTTGATGGATAATATGATGTGTCATGGCAAATAACTTTTATAAGCAGTAAGAGGCTTGGTATTGAACAAGAATAACATTAGTGATGAGGTAGTGGATACGAATAAATCCTTCCTTTCATAATGAGAAGTGCGAAAGTAATACCAAGAAGACAAACCAAAAGCAAGGTGTTTCCCTCACAAATAGAAGCCATTACAATTAAAAAATCACATGAGAGAAAGAAGCAACATAAACCTGTGTTAGAAGTTCCATGGGAAAATAAGATAGGAGAAGGAATGTAAATAGAACAGTAGTAAGAAGAGAATAAGGAGGCACATGGACCAACAAATAGAGAATGAAATAGATCACTATACATGAAGAACAAAAGAATAAGAAGAAGGATTGGATGCTTAGAGGATGAGCAATGGTTTTAGTAGGAGGTATGATGGGACTTTAAATTAGACATAAATTAAGGCCCATATAACCTTTCTTAGATGCATTAAAGATATATTAAACATATCCTTCTACACTTAATAATGTTTCTTTGCTTCGATATGTTCTTAGGAAGGTTTAGAGATGATTGAATATTATGTGTCTAATATTATTTAGTTTTGAAGAATATTGTGAAGATTTGGAGGAGGAGATAACATAGGCACTTTATTGGTACTACAAAAGAATGAAGATTGGATAATAAATCAACAAGATATTGTGAAATAATTGGAAAATTTCTCAAGCTCTAGTGATTGAGAAAATCTAGGAATGTGTTGTGTGTCATTTAATACAGATTCCTAATGTTGGGAAGGAGATCCACTATTCGATGGATTTTGGAGGGGAAGGCTTCCTCATTTCAAGTATGATGCTTTCTCATAATATTTTATAAGAACCAACTCAATTTTTCTTCTAGAGGCATGTATTTCTTAGTCTTCTTGTGGAGAAAACATGTATTTTTGGAGCTCTATTTTCATTTATATCACAAATGTACTTGGATTGATCCAAATATTGAAGTTTGGTGCCATTTTTAGTTTCTAAAGTGTTTTCTCCTTCCTATGACTCTGAGTATCCATGGGCTTCGTCATTCTAGGAGCCTCAAAGCCTTTTCTACAATTTTTCTTTCTTCTTCTCACTTCTTATGTGCATGCATCTCTTATTATTGTTTTCCTATTTCTGTATTTAGTATTGATGCTTCTTTCGCTGTACGAGTGCATTAAATGATTGAACTAAATTATTTTGTAGGTTATTTATAGTCACTAGAATTATGCATCCTTAGAATATATTTTAAAATTCATATTCGTCATTGATCTACTTGGATTGGTTTACTAGTTCACAAATCTAGAATTTATGGAAGTCCCTTGTAGCAAAAAGTAGTAATTCTCTGTTGTTTTCTACAACATGTTAATGAGATTAAATTGAGTTCGTTCCACTTTCATTAGGTCATAAAAGAATTCAGGTTAAGAAAAAAATTAACCCCAATTCATTTTCAGTTAATTAGGTTAAACATTTAGTAGTTAAACTCGCTCACTAGTTCTTGAATTTCTAGATTTTAGAGTAGTAATTTTCTACTATTTTTCAACAGATGTTAACATGGGTATTTTGTAGTGATTCCACTTGAATGGAATCATAATATATGCTACTTAATAAAAAAATTGTCCCATCTCATTTTCATTTGATTTACTTGGTGAGTGAGTGAATCATCTCCTCATCTAGAAATTATGTTTCGTGTGTAGCAATTTTTTTCACCTATAGAAAACTTTATAGTATTCTTGTAGCATGATTAAACTTGTCCATATTTTCTCCAAAACCTTTGTTTTTTTATTTTAGTCTTGAATCATTATGCCTTGTCTCTAAATCCATGATTGAGGAAGAATAAACACCAATGGCAACATGTCTTTTTACAAAGTAGATTAGGCCTATTTACTTGAATTCAAGCTCTTAGGATTTCAATTAGAAATTGTTGTTCTTGCCTAGCATTAGTTTCTTTTCAAGGTAACATCTCCATTTCTACAATTAGTTTAGCCTTTGATTTGATGAAATTCACTCCATTACATCAAATCAATGAAACTAGGACACATTGAATGCTGCACATATAGTGCATACACCTTTTGTATGAACCCCAAGATGATAATTTAAGTTGGTAGCATTGGGAGTTACAACACTCTTGTTGCAATACTTGGGCTCAGCACACATATGAGAAATGGGACGGGAAACTCCCAAAATAAGTTTTCCCACTCAATAAATAGTTCTACAATTATATTTTACAAAATTTCAATCTTTTATAATGTCGTACAACCTGTGAACCAGCTTGCATAAACCTGCAAAATTTGTGCAGCAATTGTGCACCATGATACCGACATGCACTGACTCGACACCTTCCTCCCGAATGCTAAACATGATTCATACACCTCGCACTATCATGCAGTTCACTACAACACTGTCGTGGCCCACCATGTCAATATACAATGACCTACTCGTCTATTGTGCAATGTCCCATGGGCCATCTCACTTAAGTGGAATGTCTCGGGACTCTTCCGCATTGTTGTCTATTCAACTCACAAAAAACCATCTACACCATTTTAGCTCATTGGTTACTCTGTCACCCTATGACCCTTAACTCTCATGTCTTGCAGCAGTTTGGCCATGGCCCCGACTATGGAAACCCTAGACTTGGCAAACAATTATAACATAACCTTGTAGTTAAAACAATTGAGCCTCACTGTGCCCGCTTGCTACCTATCATTTAGTTGTCTTACCTTAATTCTCCTTTTCTGTGAAATTTATGTTATTTTATTCATTGATTTCCAAATGGATCGCATCTATTGCATCGTAGAACTTTTGGGTTATTTTTCATATAAATTGGTCACCCTACCAATATATCGCATGGTCGACCTATCCATTACAAGACATCCCTTCACTAATTCCTTTAAGCCAGCCCATATGCAACAAAAATCACCTAGTTAACCCATCGTACCCACTATCTGGTGACTCATCTACTCATCCACCTGATCACCAAACTCATTTCGCTCGTGT
This sequence comes from Pinus taeda, assembly GCA_000404065.3. Lineage (NCBI taxonomy): Eukaryota > Viridiplantae > Streptophyta > Pinopsida > Pinales > Pinaceae > Pinus > Pinus taeda. The sequence continues at coordinate 2,667 of APFE031156096.1, read as the reverse complement.
CACCCACTACACTTAGTCCCTCATCATGTTGGGTAGGTGCCCACACATTATGTCATACCTAATAAAACCCTGTCACCTTTAACATAATCCCTCCACCCAATTCACCTTTAATCGAACACCTCCACTCGAGTCACCTTTAACCAAACACCTCCATCTGATTCACCTTTAACCAAACATGGGCACTTGTCGCACATCATGGGCACACTCCCTTGGATGCTCCCAACTCGAAGTCGTCACATCCTCCCCCATTCTAAAAATGGGTTGTTTCCCTTGAAAACCATCATTATAGAAAAATCCATAGCCAAGATCATGATCTCCATATTGACATTCAGATACCTCTACCCATGACCTGCCCTATGCCCAAATCTTGTCGTCACTCTGCAAGAACATCATGTGCTAGATTTCTCTACGATGGTGACTAGTTGGGTACCTAATCCCTCTATAACATCTCCTCCACAAGAAAGCTTTCATTTCACATCATCATGACACTCATTGTATCCTACTGCTGATTGCATTTACTTCACTGCTATCCTTCTCATACTTTAAGGGATCTCATTGTCTTGAGTGGCCCACAATGAGCTCTATCCCATGCTTAGTATAGAAAGAGGGAGGGGATGGAAAGATTTAAGGATTTCCATCCTCCTTCTCTAGCATCTAATTTCATGTATGAGGATCTTGTTCTTCCAACCTATGCATGTATGCTTCTAGACTCTCCTCCTAATCAGAATCTCATTTCACATCCCCGTTATCCTCCATTACTCTAGTCTCCATGTCAAGCCTAGAATATTATCATACAATGCTGGTACAATCTCTGCCTCCTTTATGAGATTTTTCTCTACATGTGTTGCCTTTATGGGCCATGACCCAGGTTCAGTGTTAGTCACCCAAACAAATCCCTACCCTACTGGACCTTTCGGCATCACCCCACGGAGTGCGAACTGAAGTCTCACCCAAACTAGTATGGAAGGATGTTGGAACCAAGTTTCTGCACCCTAAGATGGTCGTGATGTCATTTTATTCCTGTTACCATACTTTCAGACAGGTCGTTAAGCCTTAGGGTTTCATGGGTCCACCCTTTATTCTGCCCTTCAGTACCTCTATGAATGTGTACGATTGACCTTCACACAATCTTAACTCATGGTATAGGTACTTTCACGTAGCTATGACAATGTATTGTATAGGCTCCCAAGTTATTTCAAGCGTTTTTCTTATCTTGCTAATCAATCACAGTTAGCGCCGCGTAAGCTGATATCCTCACTTGCATTCAATTAACCAATACAATCACATACATTCACACATCAAATAACATTGTAAATTAGACATAGAATGCAATATAATTGGATGCATTAATAGGAACTAAATACGTAGTAATTGCAAAATACTTATCTTTATTGATATCTTCCAGTTTAATAAAGACTTCATCCGTCGTGCACACACTACTATAGGGGTCCGCACACTTAGCTGCAGACTTCCACTCTAGGCCTTTGCGCACTCAGTTGCAGAGCCTCTACCTACACTAAGACCCGAGAACACCTAGACTTCTTGTTTGGTCAATTTAGTATTCCTAAATTGATATCATTAATTGTCAACCCAGGGCTCGTAAGCTGATGAAGTGAAGGTGTACTATATGTACTTAAGCAACCTCTTAGAGATTTTTGTCATTTGGGGCGTGTTATTTGTGATTAATTTTATCTTCCTAAGATGGAGTGATGTATTTATAAACAAATGAGTGATGGTGTGTGTGGAGTGAATTCTAAATAAGTGAGGGTGTGTGATTAGTGATTTCTAACTAATTGCTGAAAAGGAAGACTTTGAAGGAAATGAATTAAAATAAACTGAAAGCAAAGAACCACTTTCTAATGGTATTAGACACCATTCATGATGCTACAAAAAATAAGAAAATCACTTAAAAGACCAGTGATAATGTTTATCTCTTCCTAACTCTCTACCTCTAACACATAGTACTGTGTAAGACACGATTAAGAAGTAGCTAAAAGTAAGTCTAATAAATGATGAAAATGAGAAAATCTACTTTAAAGACTAGTGATAATATTTTACTCTTTCTAACTCTTTGCCTATATCACATAGTACTGTGTAAAGAACGATTAGAAAGTAGCTAAGGATTAGTCTAGAAAGCACCCAAAGCCAGCTGCAAGTGATTAGTATTCTGATCTCTAAAAGATAAGCAATTTATAGTAAGAGATCATTCAAATGTTAGCAGACAGTTTTGAGAAATAAAACTAAAAACTAGTTATGAAAATAAAGTGAAAGACAACAACTTTGAATCTGCCAACTGAAACTACCATTAGATACAAGGCAAACACATAAACACACAAATAATCCTGGGTCAAAAACCTACAAAAGAGCAATGCTGATCAGCTTAAAAGAAAGGATTCAAAACGAATTAAAATGAAGTGAATTATGCTGTACATAGATCAAGAAAAGAAAATGCTGAACATGAAAATACTATACAAGGCTAATATGAACAGGGGCCCTCCATTCACATAACCCAAAGAAGACTCAAAGTGTTGAAAGCTCCAAAACAGCACTACTTCTATTACTCCATGTGCAAAAATTCACAGTTAAGAGTGCTAGAACAGCACTATAAAAACAGAGTCTTGGGAATGCTCAAAAATTACAACAAGTTCATAAAAATACAGCAAGTAA
>APFE031156090.1:0-13117 GCA_000404065.3 Pinus taeda | reverse complement strand
ATCAATAAATAAAATAGGGTCAACAATAAAATATGGGGTTGAGGCCCATTAAACAAATAACAAAAATACTAAAAGGAGATAAGAATGAATATGCTGATAAAATACATAAAAAAACATGAAAGATCAAGAAAATAAACTCTAATGAAGAATAAATCAACAAAAAATACTATACAAAGGACGCCAATACCTACATAGATAATTAAACAAACAAACAAAAATCCTAAAAAAGAACTTTAAAAACTAGGAGGGCACGACATAGACCCAACTTCTAGGAATATTCCAACCATCATCGTTTTTCAAATTATTGGGTTTTTTTTCAATTTTTAGGGTCTCCCTCAATTATTAATATTCCAACTTGCATCTATATTTAAATTATTGGGTCTTTTTTCAATTTCTAGGGCCTCCCTTAATTTATGATGATGGAAATGACTAGCCCTAGCAACAACTTGGGCCTCCTCAATGCAAACGTGATGCTTAGATTTAGCTGCATGCTCTACCAAAGAAAAAGAGTGGGTCCTGCCATGCTTGATGTTAGCAACATTTTCATGAATCCTTTGACTAATCAATCGACCAATCTCAACAATTTAGGGAGTCCCACAAGAGCATGGAATAACGTAAAAACCTTTCATATTCTTGGTGTCCACTACGTCTTTTACAGATTTAAGGGAGCTCTGAATGGTATTTAAAGGCCTAAAGGTTCAAGCCACCTTATGCTTCCTTAGGATCTTCAAAATCTTGTGAGTGGTCCCTTGGATAAAAGGAAGATGAACAGCAAAAAATCGATCCCTGGTATCATTCTTAGCATTAGGGCCTTTTTCACCTCTAAGGAAGCCTTACTACATTGGAGTCTACTATACCAATTATTAGAGAAAACACTTAGGAGATGTGCTTTCTCTTCATTGATATGGTTTTCATATGAAACTCTTAAAGCTCTAGTCACTAAGGTGTTGAGAACACCAAGCTTTTGAGCTTAGAAATGATGAGAATTAGCATGCAGATATTGTTCCGTATGTGTTTTCTTATGAAATAACTGGTGAGAAAAAGAGCCATGATCATTCATTGAGAGGAGGATGTCATGGAAGGGTAGACTACAATTACATTCAAATTCCATGCTAAAGTTTATAGAACTAGATTCATTATTAAGATGGAGGAAAAACAGTTCCAACTTTTCTTTACCATGGCACTAGATGACACAAGTGCCATCCAGAAACCTCTTCCACCTCTTATGCAGAAGACGAGAAGAAGCTAAGTCATTTGATTCAAAATCCTCCATGAATATATTTTCAATGGAGTTAAAAGGAATAACTAGTGATGATAAATGAAGAATACAAAAAGGTATCAGGTACCCAAAATTATTCTATTGACATTTTGATTCATGTCACATTTTTGGACATAAATATATTAACCTTATAAGTGTGAAAGTTGAAATAGATGAAAATTTCATATCTAGATACTATCAAAATACTATGTCTATAAATTCATTTGATGGCCATGAAAAATCCTCTCCCGCTCCCTGCCTTTTTGAATGAAATTGTTTTTTTTTAAATGTAATAACTTTGTACACAAGGAAAATGAATGAAAATTATTTTTTTCTTGTTGAACTACACAAAAAATATATGAATAATCAATAGAGACATAAAGAGGTGGAAACATCAGATTCATAAAGTTGAGGAGTATGGAATTGATTTATCTACACATGAACAGAAAGGAAAATGGTATTTATATAGTGGTTTCTGTAACCATATGATTGGATACAAGAGTAAATTCTCATTTCTAAAATGGAAAAGCAAAGGCAATCTCACATTCGGAAATTATGCTCTAGCACAAATTAAAGGAAAGGGAATAGTTAGTCTAGATGAAAATACCAAGAAAAAATGTCCTATATCTGGATGGTCTCAAGCACAACCTACTATGTGTAAGTAAAATATGTAAAAATGGATATGATGTGATTTTTCACTCAAAGGACTATCAGACATAAAAATATGAGAATGAAAAGTTGGTAGGAAAGGAAATAAAAGATGACAACAATGTGTATGTGTTTGATGATTCCATAGTGAATTTCTACTTAAGAAAAACATATCAAACATGCTTGTGGCACAAAATGTTCGGGCATTTAAATTTCCACAGTCTAGTCAGAATTAGTAATTCAAGGGTAGTCAAAGGCTTACCAAGACTATTAAAGCCCCATAGTCCAATTTGCAAGTCTTCTTAATTTGGAAAATAGATAAGTACACAATTCAAAATAAAGGAGTTGCCATCTTCTAAACCTTTGGAGTTGGCTCACATGAATATGTATGGACGCAGAAGAACAAATAGTCCAAGAGGAGAAAGATGCTTTCTTTTATTTACTAATGATTTTACTAGGGTTACTTGGATAATGTTGCTAAAAGAAAAGTTAGCAGCCCTGTGTAAGTTGAAAATATTTAAGGCTCGGGTTGAGAGTGAGAAGGAAGTCAAGATTAAATTCTTCATATATGAAAGAGGAGGAGAATTCATATTGAAAGAGTCTAAACATTTCTGTGAAAAAAATAGCATAAATAGGGAGTACTCAGTAGTTAGAACACCGAAATAGAATGGGGTAGTTTAAAGGAAAAAAAACCATTCAGGACATGACAGAGTGATGATGGAGGAAGGAAATGTTTCACACATATTATAGCGAGAAGAAACTCAAGAAAATTTTTACTTAGAAAAAAGAACATAACTCAGGCATAACAATGACAAAACCCCTCATGCATTGTGGAAAGGAATACCAACATATGTAAATCATTTCAAGGTATTTAGGAGTAAATATTATATTAAGGGAAATGATAAATACCTTGGAAATTTTGACTGTAGATAATATGAGGGTATATTACTTACATATTCAGTCAACAACAAAGGCTACAAGTGATTGAACAAGAGGAAAAAAAAGGTTGAAGATTACATAAATCTCATAGTTGATAAATGCTACCTCATCTGATGAACTCTAAACAAAATGGTAAGTCAAATGATGAGGATGATTCTTCACTCAGATATGTAGATCAAGAAGAATATGAAGTTCTAGAAGACGATGAGGAAGAAGATCCAACACAAAGGAACAAGTCCCTATCCAAAAATCTGCAAAAATAAAACCCAAAAAGTAAGATACATTGTGATGAGAGGTTGAGTCTCCATACTAGAAGGAAATTCATTGGCAGTTTCAGTCATGCAAATATTACCTTTCTCTCACAAATCGAGCCCAAAAAGCTGTCACACTAGTGAAGACAAGTTTTGGGTGAAAGCATTGAATGAAGAATTGGAACAAATCGAGAAAAAATGAAACTTGGGAGCATGTCCCACGACCCAAGGGTAAAAAGGTTATTGGAACCAAATGTTTTTTCAAGAATAAGCTAAAGGAGAAAGGAGACATTTTAAAAAACAAAGCAAGATTGGTGAGCAAGGATTATGCACAAATAGAAGGAATATACTTTGAAGAAACATTTTCACAAATAGCAAGGCTAAAATCCATTAGAATGTTTCTAGCATTTTCTATTTATAAGAACATCAAATTATATCAAATAGACATGAAATGGAGACTTAGATTAAGAAGTGTATATAGAATTGTGAGAAGTCATTTTGGTCCAAGAGAATGATGAATATGTCTAAAGATTTAAAAAGGCTCTATATGGGATGAAACAAGATCCAAGATCATGGTATTCCATATTAAAAAAATATACCCAACTATAAGGTTTACAAGAGGGACTGTTGATATCAATATTTACATTAAATTTGAAGATGATGAGTTGCTAATTATTGTGCTATATGTAAATGATATTATCTTTGGAAATGATTTGAAACAAATGTGATAATAGTTTATAGAGGTAATGCAAAAGGAATTTGAAATGTCAGTGATAAAGAGTTTTCCTTCTCATTGGATTGAAAATTACCCAATATAAAAAAGGTATATTTATCTCTTAATCTAATTATCTAAATGAAACATTGAAGAAATTTGGGATGAAAGAATAGAAGCCAGTTTGTACCCCCGTTTTGACTAGATGTAAACTAAGTAAAGAGGATGAATCTCTCTTATGAATCAAAAATATTTCATATGAATGATTGGAAGCTTGATGTACCTAACTATTTCATACCCAGCCGCAATGTAAGCAATGGGCTAGGTATTTATATTTCAAGCAAGTCCCTAAGAAATTTGGGTCAATGCAATGAAGAGAATTTTCAAATATTTCCAAGGCACAATAGACTATGGCTTGTGGTATTCTAGAGGTAAATAATTCAATTTGAAATCTTATGTTGATGTTGATTGGGCTGGTAGCATTGATGACATGAAAAGTACCTCTAGAGAAGCATTTTTCTTAGGGAACTTTGTTATATCTCAGGTGAGAAAAAAGAAGGATTCAATCTCTCTATCCACAATAGAAGTTGAAGACATATTTGTTGCCACTTACTGCAATGAAATTCTCTAGATGAAGTACGCCCTGGAATACATCAAGGTTGACTTAAATGCACCTATCCCAATCTTGTGTGCTAACACTAGTTCTATCAACATCTCTAAGAATAATGTTATGCATTCAAAGACAAAACACATTTTGATCAAAGATCATTTATTGATGGAATCAGTTGCTTTTAAGGTTGTCTATATTGACTATGTGGCCACTAGTGAGTAGCTTATAGTCATATTTACAAAGCCCCTATTGTAGAAACCATTTGAATATTTCAAGCAAAAAGTTGAAGTATTATCTCTAACAGAAAATTGACTCAAATCAAGAAATGGTCCATAGCTACTTACATAGTGAGTAATGGGTGAATATGTGAAGTTGGGTTACACTTTTGTGAGAAACACCTCCGAAAAATTCCTAACATCATTTTTTCGGCCGAACAAAATATTTTTTTGGGACAATTCGTATATTTATTAGGCTAATTTTTTCTACAAATGTTTGGTTGAACTTTTGGCTATTTAGACTAACGTCGATCGTTAAACAGAATTTTCACCGACGTTGAAAAAATCCTAAAAAAATAGGTTGGTGTAATAAACAATTCGGCTGAACATATTGTTCATCCAAACTAGGCTTTTCAACCTAAAAAATGTTTATATATATGTCAGGCCATATGATGTTGCAAAATTTTTCGCTTAGTTGATTTGTATCTTGTGTTAATGTCTAGCACTATTGTGTTATGTTGTGTGGTCTATTATCGAGAGTTGATGTGTTGTGTGGTTTTTCGCTGAGCGTTGTTGTGTGGTCTATTGTCAAGCGCTCAAACGAACCAGGTGATTGACACAATTGTTTTATGAATTTTTATAATTTAGTGAAATATTTTTTATGATATTTTTGTGATGTTTTTTGTTTTTTCGTTGCAACGTGGAAAATTTCTCAGCCTAGTCATCCATCGTCGTCATTGGAATATTTTTCTCCTCATCCACACTCATCGCTCAAATCTCCTTGTCACTTGGAGCTCCTTTTCTGGACCAGGTAGTCGTCATCACCAGTAAATTCTTTTAATGGAGAATAAGCTCCTTGTATCTAGTAGGTAATGAGGCCAAGCAGTAGAGGTTGCTTCCATGACCACCATCATTGGCTCTATTCATATCTCCTATTTTTCTTTTCTTTTATAACATTTTTCTTATGGAAATGGAATATTGTATTTTTCCTTTGTTTTAATGATGATGGACATCCCCTGTTCCTCTCATATATACCATTGAAAAAATAACAATATAAAACAAAATTCTTAGTGTTTGCGAGAAAAGCACTGCAAATTTAATCAATCTCAAATTCTTCTCCTCTACGAACCATATGCACCCAACTTTTTTCTAGAATCATAGGAAATCATTCATTTTTAGGCTGGGCCTTCTCATTATAACATCTCCACTTCTCATGGATCTGACCCAAAATACATCAACAAAGAATATATGCAAGCAGATAATGTTTTCATTCTCCATATAGTAGTAAGAAAAGTGTCTTGTGCTTTTGTCTTTTGGAAGATAAAGATCTACCATAATGTAAACTTAATCTGATCTAAGTGATCAGGGAAACATGAAAACCATGTCCATTTCTATACAGCTAATGGGCAATCTTATGTAGAAGTGTGATGAGTACATGTAACTAATTATGGAAACATCCTATATAACTAGTGTTACAACAAAACCAATAAACTTAATCATAGAGAAAAAATAGAACCATTACCACTGTTACTTAGAGTCGGTAAATAACTCATATTACACAAAAGTATAAGCTTAGTTATGATATATGTCCCATGTATTGAATATGGGAAGACTGGTGATTAGTGTACATAATATATTTGGGTTAGTAAGTTGTAAGTAAGTTGTGTTTTCTTAGAGTTACAAGCTTAGATCGTCATAACAAGAACAATACATTTATGTAGAAGCTCATAATACACTCGTTAGCTCTGGTGGGTGTAGTATAGGGCTTATAAATGTACCAACATTTAATTTGTCAATCCGGAAAGTTCATGAACTTTGAGACACAACATTGGAAATGCCAAACAATTAAATTGTGTGGGAAATAAAAGGCAAATAACAGTGCGAAAGGAAATTCTAATTACAAGCAAACAGAAGAGAAACCTAAACTAGAAATAAAGCAGTGCCGACATAATAACAAAAAGACTGTAAATGCTGGAAGTAATTCAAAACCATTCTGCTTACACTAGTTCTAGCTGCACTAAGTCTTCATGTACTAATTCGTTGTAAAGTTAACATGAAAGCATCAACAACATAACAAGGAAATTTATTGTGTAAATGAACTCATGAAAGAAGTTAGATTAATATGAACGTCTTGCCTTCCTTTTCCTAAAAATAAATCTTCTAAATTTGTCCAAAAGTTAAAGGAAACTATAATGGTAATTTAACATTCATCGATATCAACACAGTGTAGTTTCCTTATTTATAAATGTCGGTTCTGCAAGCATAAAAAGCGCATATTTAGATAATATATGTGATTTATGCTTCCTGTGAATGCACGGGTTCTGTAAATTCACATAAATAAATACATTAAGACCTTAGAACCATAAACATTTAATTGATCTCATATTATGAAATATAAATTAATAGATCTCTATTAATTTACAAAGTTTGAGATACATGTTGTAGCTCATAAAGGCAGAGCTGATCTGGATGGAAATTGATAGAACGAAATCTCCAAGCACAACCCTTGATGAAGCAAGTGAAATAGGAACAATTTGCAACAAAGCAAATTAACTTTGAAAATAGAGAATAAAAGATTGCAGCAAATCGAATGAATTCTAGAACTCGAAGTTGAAGGCGGAAAGAAACTATAAATAAATAAATAAATAAAATTCACACAACAAATAAGAATTGAAATGCTATATGATGAAAATGAGAATTTGGGGGTTGCCCAAAATCCCAAATTCTTTAAAAATCTTGATCCTGGACCTGTGGGTTATGGGCCCACTCAATCTTTGGGAAGCCTTTTAATTAATTCACCGTTATAGTCTGTCTTTCTCTCATTTGAAGATTCATGCAGCCGCCGCCGAGTGCCTGCAACACCATTTTTATTTACAAAACACAAGTTTTGACTCATTTATAAAACACATAGCAGATACAATTAAGACAAAACATGAACACACGTTTATATATTTAAGGAACAATTACAAAGTTAAGGCCTTTCAGCCTTAAAACGAACTCATGTTGGGCTACATCTTGCCCACTCACAATTTTCTTCACAAAATAAGATATCTATCACACCCTTATTGCATTACATTTATATAAAAAGTCTTATGAAGGACTGATCCTATCCTCTTCTAATTTTTCTCCACAAAAACTCTCCAAAAAGCGTGCATGGCTATTAACAATAGGAAGTCTATCTAGTCTTATCCATTCTCTCTTTAAATTGTTTTCTTTAACTGCTTTAAGGCATATTTTCTCTGTTTTTTCCCTTTATTCAGCTCCGCTGGTCCACGTCTTCATGCTCCACTTGGATTTTTCTTTAATTAAGAAAAGGGTGAGATGCACCTGCATCACTATCTAGCTTAAAAGATGAGGGTAGTGTCGAGTTCATTTTGAGGCCAACCCAACCACCTCACACCCTCTTTGAGTGCCTGGTTCACAAAGAAATCAAAATCATTAGATGCAGAAAATAAGTAGACAGTTCATGGATAAAAATTACTTAATTAATTCCAAAAAACAATCTCTACAGAAAGAAGACATTGCTTAGCCCCAGAAAGACAAGAGGAGCGATCCACCAATTATGAACTGCGTGAGGCTACATTGGGAGAGTACCTCTACACTTTTGTACCTTACTCTCTTGCCCACTGTCCCTGGGTCGATCACTGTCTAATTAATTAACTAACTGTCTGACTCCTAGTTTCTCGAACTTATATAGGCATCGATTTACAAATTGGGGAATTTTGAATAGACAATTAAAATAAAGGAGGGAATATTATTAGTTTTGACAATCTGCCGAATTAAGAATTAGTTTGAACTGAGTATTGGAAGAGGGAACCATTCTGGGGAATTACTCCTCTTTTCCTGGAGTAGCTTTTGCTGGAAGGTGCGATTTGACTGATTGATTTTCTCCTTGTGTGAGTTGCTCACATGTTGGTATCGATGCATATCTCCTTCGATCAGATTCGTATTGAGTCGGACTTATCAAGCACCAGATCTCCATATCATTGTTATTTGATGATGCGTAAAATGTGATTTGTCCCAATACTAAAGTCTGTCACTTATGAGTATGCTCTAAATGTCAAACCTGCCAACGCTGCGAATAATATGCTTATTACTGCCAACAATCCCACAAATCTCATCTTTTCCTTTTTATCCTTATAGAAAACTAGGAACAAAAACCCGCTTTGTTAACTGTAACTAAAGAATGTTGTTTGGATGAATAGGCATGCCACATAACACCCACAAGGTGCAGTGGAGCAGAGCCAAATGGTGCTCCTTGAATATAACTCGTAGGCTCGACATAACTCTCATGTAATTGAACCTTTGATGTAACTTCGCCCCACATGTTGGAGCCCACACTTTCTTCTCAAATAATCACTCGATAATTCGTGCAACCCGGATAGCTGTTTGATTCCTAGGACACTTTGATCGATATAATTCGGGATATCCTTGAATGGAGAAAAATTCAGTGTGTCTATAAATGCTACTACTATATTGGGGATATCCTGGGGTAATTTGCCAAACAAATCCTCTATCTTCTGTTCGAGTGAAGCTCAGTATTTATCATCATATTTGTGATTGATCTGTTAATCTTTCATTGTATTTGGTTTTGGCCTAGCCTTATCAATTACTACTGTAGTGTTAAAGCATAATTCGATCTCCTTGAATGGAAGGTTCGAGTACAGGCATAGATAATGTGAGTTTAGACTAGGAATCCTTCGAATGGTGCAGAAATCACAATGCATGGTGCAGGTATGTAAGTGAAATGGTGCAGGTATGTGAATGCACTAGTGCAAGCATGTCCCAAAGTATAATAAAAGCATTTTTAATCCTGCAACATACAAGCCTCAATTAAACTCTGGTTAATTCTATTTTAATCCTGTTAAAACAAAGAAGTAGCAAATACTCCTATAAAATAATCATTTAGCAATTGACAATATTAGAGAAATGAATAAAAATAAGACAAAACCAAGACCCAACAGGCTCTACTAGGATTTTAAATTCTAATCCATGTCCATATTTTTCCTTTTCCATTTGGTGAGAAAGCTTCAGTAGTTGGCTCAGTCCTTTACTCAAATCTGGGAAAATTGAATCTACACTTATTTTGAGTTCTCTTGAAGTGAGAAATCTATGTTTACAAAAAATAGTAAAGAAATCTCAAGATGTCTTTAAAACTTATAACCACTGAAATTATAATACAAATCTAGATAACAATCAAATTTAGGTATAATCATTTTCATTTCCTTTGAAGGGCTTCATGGGTGACATAAGTATCTAGCACCTCAATCCTACCTACACATTTTCAAGTGTGTCATATAGGGCCTTCCTATTTATCCTAAAGAGTAACTGTAATACAATCATAGAGATATTATTTTTACAGATAGACCTTAAGTTCAATTGATCATTTGACATACGGAATATGGTCCGATATAAAAATTTATGTTGATCATAATAAAAAAATTGGTCATTGATTACTGGTATTTGCCTACTGATTTTTCCTTCTGTGTGGATGCCATGCTACTGTTGCTCATATCCTCTTTTATTGAATGAACAATCTGTTCATCTGGCTAAACTACTATGTACGCTTGGGGGCTTCTCCATGCACGATTTCTTTAGATGAAAAATCACAAATAAACCATATATACACTCTCAATTTTACCGAAAAATCCCTCCCAATATTACCTTAGAAAATTGTAATTGCAAGTTTATTTTGTGTTCATTTAATAAAAAATAACACATTAATTAATTGAAAAGATTCAAATAGGAATGAAAATTACTTAATGGATGGACTTGATGCTTGAGAAACCACCCTACCAAGGCTAAACAAAATGTCTCTCAGTTTCTAATGTGTAGGTTAAAACATTGCACAAAATAATTTCCACGATGTGATAAGAAGAATAGAGTTTTATCTCCGTCCTCCTAAGAAATAAAATCACTAGATTATTAATGCATCTACATACTTCTGATAGAAGATTTAACTACCACATCAAGTCCTAGTAGAAGTAAGAAATCTAAATTAGAAAAGATTACCTATAGGAACACTACAATCTCGATATCATATATACTAAAAAAGCAAATGTATGATTCCACATTACATACTTATAATGAATAAAGTAATTTACAAATCCTCTACTAGAATTAATTGAAATAAAATTAGCAAAATGAAAAAATGGACAATGATTTAGAAAGCACTTTTCAAAAATGGATTTTTTCACTTGAGTTGAAATGGTGGCCTGGTCACCATCATTGACCTACATCTTGCAATTAGATTTACTTTCCTCGATGAATTAATTTTATTACTTGTTTGAATGGTGAAGGAAAACATTAATGAGTAATTATAGTGTTGGTATTGCTTTGCCATAATTTTTTGGTGTTTTAATTTTCATGTTATTGGGTTTCTAATTGGAGTGTTGAAATTTCTTTTTCATGCTATTTTTGGTGTTTTAATTTCAATGTTATTGTGTTGACTTTTCTACCTTGATTTATCTCCTACAACTATTTTCAAATGCTCCAAAATGTTCCAAATATAAGCTCTACAATTATTAGGAGCCCCTACTCGATCAAAATGAGCTATGCTGAGAATATGGGCATAGGATGCAATACCAAAGAACTAAAAATGATGCACCTATCAATAATGCTAGTATCATGTCCCCATCTTCTCAGCACATAACAATTTAATCAACAAAATGAAAAATTTGGTCAATGAAGAGGACACTAATGAAAAAATAGATGATATCATGGCCATTGAACAACATTCATGCTTCTTGGTAACATATTTTCCATGCATCTGTTGTTTTATGCTCATTTATGTTTCATTTTTAAATATGTGTAATTCACATTGCTTCCATATTTTCTTGGAAAATGTGTCCTATTACCTTCCTAAGATGGAACATAATACACTTAATTGAAGGTTCTTGTAATTTCTCTTTTCAAGTAATAGTTTCTTTTTGAGATACTATTAATTTGTATTTTGTTGGGTGCATGAGATTGAAGCTAGTTAGAGTGTTGGAATTTCTTTGCCATCTATTTTTTTTGTTTGAATTTAAATATTATTAGGTTTTAAGATATAATGTTGACATTTCTTTGTCATCCATTTTTGGTATTTTAATTTTAATGTTAATGGGTTGACTTGTTCCACCTTCATTTTCTTCCCTGTTTAATTGGAACATGGGTCATATCATCTTTCTAAGATGAGGCAAAATACACTTAATTCAAGGTTCTTATACTTTCTCTTTTGAAGTAGTAGTTTCTTTTTGAGATGCATATTTTAATTTCTAATTTGTGCGGTGCATGAGATTGAAGCTAATTAGAGTGTTAGCATTGATTTGTCATTTATTTTTGGTGTTCTAATTTTAGTGTTATTGGGTTGACTTGTTCTACCTTGATTTATCTTGTAGAAAAACATTGATGTTTTTTGGTACATACTTTCCTTGTTTGTCTTGTTATATATTCATTTATGTTTCATTATCACATAGAAGAAGCTTGATGCTTATTGGTAACATAATTTCCTTGTTTTTGTTGTTATATGTTCATTTATGTTTCCTTATCTCGTAGAACAACCTTGATGGTTCTTGGTAACATAATTTCCTTGTTTATGTTGTTATTTGTTCATTTACGTTTCCTCGATTGAAGGTTCTTGTAATAGTTTTTTTTTTAGATACAAATTTTTCATTTTTATTTTATTGGATGCATGAGATTGAAGCTAATTAGAGTGTTATTGGGTAGCTAATTATAGTGTTGGAATTTCTTTGTCATCTATTTTTTTTGTTTATATATTCTTGTTATTGGGTTCCTAAATATATGTTCATTTATGTTAACTTCTTCATTATGTGTAATTCACTCTGCTTCGCTATTTGCTTAGAACATGGAGCTTCTTAAGATGAGGTAGTATACCTTGAATATTCTTGTACTTTCTCTCTTCAAGTAGTAGTTTCTTTTTTGAGATACATACATCCTTTTCATTTATATTCTATAGGGTGCATGAGATTGAAGCTAATTAGAGTGCTGTGATTGCTTTGTCATGTACTTTTGGTGTTTTAATTTTAATGATAGTGTTTTATTTTTAAGAAGGCAATGTATAGAAATTAAATTTACTAGAATAAAACTGGGTCTATGATTTTTCATTTTATATTTTTCTTCCTCTTTAACTATAGTTTTTAAAAAATAATATAAATAGAACCACATATGGCATATAAATAAACATGTGTTATAGATTTAATGAACAAATTTTATAACACAACATGAATAAGTGTTAAATTTCCAAGAATGAAAATAAAAATAAATTAAGAAATACTTTCACACTAGGCATGAATAAGGGTCAAATTTCCAACAATGAAAAGATAAATAAATTAAGAATACTTTCAAATTTGAGTGATTTGAAGCTAAGTTGAGTAAGATTGATTTGTATCTGTGGACTGAACATAAAAATAAATCAGTAAATACTTTCAACCTTTAGTTGAGTTTAACCTAAGTTGAATGAATTAGAGATTTGTAGTTGAGCTA
>APFE031156088.1:0-36676 GCA_000404065.3 Pinus taeda | reverse complement strand
GCTTAACTTAACTATTATTTATGATTATTATCTTTTACATTATATTTATATTATTTATATATTTTATTCGTTACATTCACCCAAGTTTTTCATGTGATTAACAATCTCATCTATACGTAGGAAACAATTAGCTACACTTTCATCATTGTGCATTTTGAGAGTTTCATATTGAATTCTGAGATATTGTAGTTTTGCACGTTTTACTGATCGTCTCCTTCGTAGCTTAGAATTATCTTGTCCCCTATTTCTTTGGCGGTTTTGAGCTGCATAACCTTAACGAATTCCGATTGAGATAGACTCCCCAATAGAGTATTGACAACCTTTGCATTTGTTTCATACTGCTTTTTACTAGTCGTATCTGTAGGAGTTGTTGATGGAAATGTGTATCCTCCTTCCACGATATCCCAAACTTCTGTACCAAGAGATTGAAGATAGGTTGTGGTTCTTACCTTCCAATAGATGAAGTTGCTCCCATCAAAGATTGGTGGCCTTATGGAAGTCTCTTCTTCGTAGTTGCTCATGATGATAAATCTTCCTTCAAGCGATCAAGCTTCTTCTGAAGGACCTGCTCTGATACCAATTGTTGGAAATAATACTAGGGGGGGGGGGGGTGTGAATAGTATTAGCAATTTAAACAATTTTTCATTTCCATAAACAAATTGATATACGCTACTTCTGTTAATTCAACTTGCGTATATACGCAACTGTGTTTAGAGAAAACCGCGTATATCTTGCAGACTTCTAATTTAGTTAGCTGATCTTAATCTGTCTATCAGAACCATTAAATAGTAATCAAGTGTAGTAAACAGTACAAGCAATCACACACATGAACACAAGATATAAGGTGGAAACCCAATGTGGGTGAAAACCACCTGCTGCAATTTGTCTCTATATTCTTTTAATAATAAAAGAATTTTGTTTACAATTTTTGTACTAGTGCAACCTTATACAAGTACGTAGGCTTCTACCTACAAAAGGCTACAACCTTCCCTCGTTCTCCAGATTCTCCTAGAATGGAGCTACAACCCCCTTAGCTCTTGTACTAGCTGATGTACTAGTACGTAGGTGTTGACCTATAGAAGGCTACAACCTTCTCTTTTCCTCCAGGGACCACATTTCATAAATTTTCAGACTGGATCCATCAATAACATCAATCAAACATCAAATATATCTGCATCAACCAATCTCCTTTGCACCAACCAAAAACTGAATAAAACAATCACTTCTCTGACTACTGTAACCAGAATACAATAACAGTAACGAGAAACCAATCCTGAACCCAGAACACTACAGCAATAAGTAGAAGTAGCTAAAACATATTTTATGAGACGTACACTACTTCAATATGTAGAACCTGTGTGCATACGTTGTTATATTAAGGCAAACCTGCGTATACGCCGTTTTGAATTACCAAACCAGAGTGTATACACGCCTTTGCTATGTTGAACCTGCGTACAGATCTATAAAAGATAATTTACCCTCTTCAATTATTTAGACATCAGTTATACCCAGATCATCAGATTTATAGATCAAGTCATGCGCCAAATATAACAGATCAAAATCACACAAAGATACTTCTCTTCAAGCCTTAAGATCTTGACACATCAATAGAACTTCTCCTTCTTCTAGCGCTCAGGTTCCTCCTTGATTCAGATCCAGCTATGCATCATAACCCAATGACCAGTATTCTAGATCTTGCTCTTCATAAGATATTCAATCCTTGAGTGCCTTTGCCTAATGATCTCCTTCCCCTTTTATAGTCTTAGGCCTTACTCAATACCATGGTCCAAAACCACTTAGAACCAATACTTGGGTCCAAATAGCTGGGTTCAACACTTCGGGCGAGATACCATTGTCCAAAACCATAGGTCCAAATACCAAGGACCAAAAACCAATTTTTCCAAACCGTATGCGCTTTTCTGTGCATGAAAGTGCGTGTATATGCATACGCGCCTTTTGGTCAATGAACCCGCGTGTATACGTGACTTGGTCAACGGGAACCTGCGTATACCTCCTTTTCCTTTATTCTAAGAGCCTGTGAGCCTGAACTATCATCTGAGTGATTTGCGGAGTGAGTTGCCATCAAGGACAATACTTGTGCCATAGTGCCAAACCTATGTCATAATGCCAACAAAATCATGTTGCCTCACAGTCATTAGTAGTTTGGCAATAAATTCTATAGAAACAAGTTCCTACTTCCACTTAGGAATTGGTATGGGTTGAAGTTGTCTTGATAGGTGTTTATTATCAACCATAACATTTTGACATTCCAAACACCTAGTTGTATAATCAGCCACTTGCCCTTCCATACCCAACCAAAAATAAGTCTTTTTGACAGTTGATATAGTCTTTTGGTACCTTATATTTCCAACATAGTGTACAATGTGCATCTCATTCGTTACTACTCTTTTCATCTCTTGTGAGTATGGTATGTAAATTATGGTTTTGTACATGAGAAATCAATCCTCACTTAATTCATAGTATTTGTACTTAGGCTAAAAAAGTTGTAAGATATCTTTAATTTGAATATTATTGTTGATATCTATTTATAGCCTGCATAAATCTTTTTTTTTTTTTTTGATGTATGTAGCATGCACATCATGTATCCTTCTTCTAACTGCGTCCACCACCTAGTTCTCCTTCCCTTTTATGTTCAAATTCATATTTAGCTAGAAATTCTAGCCACCTGTTTTGTGTTGCATTTAAAGTTGGTTATCCAAACAAATTACTTAGATCATTGTGATTTGTTCTAATTTCAAAATTGTTACCCATGAGGTAAAGCCTCCACCTTTTGAGAGCATGAACTATGTCTACCAACTCCAAATCTTGCATAACATAGTTCCTCTCTTAACATTTTATTTTTGTAGACTCAAAGCATTTTACATGTCCATTTTGCATGAGTACTCCTCAAGTCCTTCCTTACATACATCAGTGAACATAATAAATTTTTCATTTGGATAAACTATCTATAGAATTGGTGCACTTGTCAAAAGCAATTTCATTTGTCGAAAGGCCCTTTCACAATCTTGAATCCATTCAAGTTTTACACGCTTCTTCTACAAGGGGGTGATTGGGTGTGCTATCCTTGAGAACCCCTCAATGAACCTTTTGTAGTTGCCTGCT
Organism: Pinus taeda; assembly: GCA_000404065.3. Lineage (NCBI taxonomy): Eukaryota > Viridiplantae > Streptophyta > Pinopsida > Pinales > Pinaceae > Pinus > Pinus taeda. The sequence continues at coordinate 33,553 of APFE031156088.1, read as the reverse complement.
AATCTCATAAAAGACATATCCTCTGTCACACTTCTAGGTGCTAGTCATTCACTAACAACTTTAATCTTCTATAGGTCCACAACTATTCTCTTCTATGATATGATATGACCCAAATAATGAATCTGCTTTTGGTGGAAGGAAAACTTCCTCATTTTGGAATAGAGATGACACTCTATAAGTACTTGCAATACCATCCTCATGTTCATGTTCCTTTTTTTTCTTTAAGTATACAAGTATGTTATCTAAAAATAATATGACAAACTTGTCCAATAACTCTCTTAAAATTCCATTCATCAATCACAAGAATACATTGGGCACACTAGATAAACCAAATGGCACCATATCAAACTCATAATGACCATATCTAGTTCTGAAGATTGCCTTAATGATGTCCTCCTCTTTGATTTTGAATTTATGGTACCCAAGCCTTAAATCAATCTTGGAGAATACCTTAGCTTGTCTCAATTGGTCAAATAAATCACCTATCCTTAGTTAAAGATACTTATTCTTTATTTTCATCTTGTTCAATTGTTTGAAGTCTATGCATAACCTCAGTGTATCATATTTTTTCTTAAGAAATAGCGTTGAGGCACCCCAAGGAGACAAGTGTTGAAAATAACAACAAGAAAGGTTAAAAATAACATCTAGAAATTCCAATTCAATTTGTCCTTGAATTAAATTGTAATTATTTTCTCATGGCAACTTGTAATAGTTAACTAAGTTAAGTTGACTTAGTTAACCTAGGAATTTCGAGTTGGAAGTCTATATGAAGTCATGTAAGTGTGATCCTTAAGTTTTAGGGGTCCATATTGAGTTTATTTGAGTTGTAATTAGAAAACTCAGTTTGACTGAGTTATAGATAGTTAAACTAGTTCTAATTGTTTGTGGAACTAGTAGAGGTCTAGTAGTGAGTTGGTGGATCCTCAGTGCTACTCCAGCTAACTGAATATTCCCTCATGAGAAACTCATGCATGTCAGTCCAGAGAAAGACCCAATTGAGACTAGAGTGTAGGGACAATGTACTATCAGTTGTATGATTTTCCGAGTTGTACAGATCATGCATGCAATCAGAGAAGGACCTCAGTTTGGATTGCGCAGTTATGGTAGAGGGATTTCATCATTAAATAGAGACTAATTCCTCTAGGAATTGCAAAAGGAAATAGGGGCTTGGAGAGTAGCAGAATAGGCTAAGGTTTGGCTTGAGCTAGCTTGTGAGCAGAGAGTTGATTATACTTGTGCATGAATTGTTCTAGTGAGAAAAAAGATTTGTATTTTCTTCTCATATTTTTGATTAATGCAATATAGATAGTAGGGGTTTTGAGTTGTGGCTTTCCCTGGATAAATATTGTGTTATGTGCCATTGATTATCTTCCTCTTGCTGATTATTGTTTTCATCGATCAATAGTTTTCGTTGTTTAAAGAGTAGAGTAGATTCTTGTCTTGTGTTTTAGTACATTACATGAGCTGTGATTCTACAAGGAAATCTACATGGTATGAGAGTTGAAGACAATGTAATAGAGGATATTTCGAGTGGGATTACAAGTGAAATTTGAAATTGCAGTTCACACTTCAGGGTCGGCAAATGGATTTTCGTGGTTTGAGACTCGAGTATGCCTTGTATGGCAGCTCAAATTACATAGCCTAGAAGGACAGGATGGAGGCAATGTTGGAGGATAATGGCCTCAAGGAATTCATTGATCAAGACATTCCTAAGCCACCAACATCAGATGCCAAAGATATGGCTGAATGGAAGAAGTGTGTGGCAATGGCAAGGTGAATTATCCTTGAGGGAGTTCGAGACCACATTATCTCGAGTCTCTATGGTAAGGAAACTTCATATGCTATGTGAAAAACATTGATGAACCTATTTCAAAACAACAATGACCATAGGAAGTTGGAACTGAAGGACAAACTTCAAAAAATCAAGATGGAGGTGAGCGACTCAATTCCAAATTACTTGACCAAGTTCACCCCATGTCAGGATGAGCTTGGAAGTGTTGGAATCATTGTTGCCGAGGATGATATGGCGATCCTAGATCTTCTAGGACTTCCCAAGACTTGGCATAGTTATCAAGACTCTATCAATGGGAGGGAGAAGCTGCCATATTGGAACAATTGTGGTCAGATTTATTACAAGAAGAGTTTCGATGGAACACCAGAGATGGGACCTTTTCCAAAGAAGTGGAAGAGGACTTTTCCTTAGAAATTAAGACAAAGAAGGCCAAGGGAAAGAAGTCCCAAGGCGAGGTTGGCGACAAGAAGATGGCTTGTCAAAAGTCAAGTGTTTTCACTGTCATGAGCACGGGCACTATGCCATGAATTGCCCACAAAAAGGAAGCAAGTAAGAAGGAGACTACAATAGTTGCAACAGGTGAAGCTCTAGCTTCACAATTTGAACTTGATTTCACTCTCATTGCATGCATTACCAACACTATCATGGGAGGCGTGTGGTATCTTGACAGTGGTGCCTCATTCCATATGATGGGGAATAAAGATCTCTTTAGTGATTTTGAGGAGAAATACCTCAAGTAGAGCATAGAGTTTGGAGATGATGGGAAGTATAGAGCTACTGAGATTGGTACAGTTACCTTTCAGAGGGAGTCTGGCTCCCCTCTTAGAATCACATATGTGATGTATGTTCCAAGACTAAATAAGAATATTGTTTTAGTCGTGGTATTGGAAGACCGTAGTTATGATGTGATTTTTAGTAAGGGAAAGGTTTCCTTAGACACATCATCGTGGGACAACTGAAACAAATCGATGCATGAGTCAAGAACCTATATGCTCTTAAGGTTCAAGACGCATGCAAAGCCTTGAGGAGAAAGGAAAAAGTTAGAGACTTGGTGATTGAGAGCGAGAGTGAATTACCTCTCAACATGCAGCCTAAGAAGTAGCCTCAGAAGCAATCTCAGATAATTGTGGAGTAGCCACAATTGGAGAAGCATAGAGGAGACCGAGTGGAGGCATCCACTCATGCAGAGACCTCCAGTCGGGGGAAATTGAGAGGCAAGTGGGAAAAGGGAGCACATGCATCCATACCTCCAGGTGTGAGGTGGGGCGATGTGATGTGATAGTCCCAAGAGGGATGAAATTGGGTAGGGTCAATTGAGAGATTTTATCTCATGGATCATACCTTGCTACGAGAGCACAAAGTACATAGTAGCAAGAGGAATCAGTAACAGTTGATGTAGTTAGAGATTAGAGTGACAGAAGAGGGATGAAATTGGGTAGGGTCAATTGAGAGATTTTATCTCATGGATCATACCTTGCTACGAGAGCACAAAGTACATAGTAGCAAGAGGAATCAGTAACAGTTGATGTAGTTAGAGATTAGAGTGACAGAGGTTAGAGCAGTCAGGTACTGAAGAGTGCAGAGAAGAGTTGAAAATAGTGCAGAAAGGCAGAGTTAGCAAAAGTGCAAAGTTTTCATTCGACCGAGGCAAAGTTAGTAGTAGTCAGAGACTTTGATGATAGATGCATCACATTGATTCAAGTTGGATGCTTTTTCAGTTTCAGGAGTTTTTATAGCAACAACACTAGAGATAAGTGTTGCATGCAGAACATTCCAAAGGTTTAGGATCGAGATAGAGTTGAATTCCTTTCTTGTTGAAAGGGAGTGTTGAAAATAGCAATAAGAAATGTTAAAAATAGCATCTAGAAATTTCAATTTAATTTGTCCTTAAATTAAATTGTAATTCTTTTCTCATAGCAACTTGTAATAGTTAACTAAGTTAAGTTGACTTAGTTAACTTAGGAATTTCGAGTTGGAAGTCTATCTAAATTCATGTAAGTGTGATCCCTAAATTTTAGGGGTCGAGATTGAGTTTATTTGAGTTGTAATTATATAACTCAGTTTGACTGAGTTATACATAGTTAAACTAGTTCTATCTATTTGTGGAACTAGTAGAGGTCTAGTAGTGAGTTGGTGCACTAGTGCATCCTCATTGCTACTCCAGCTAACTGAATATTCCCTCATGAGAAACTCATGCATGCTAGTTCAGAGAAAAACCCAGTTGAGACTAGAGTGCAACGACAATGTACTATCAATTGTATGATTTTCCAAGTTGTACAGATCATGCATGCAATCAGGGAAGGACCTCAGTTTGGATTGCACAGTTATGGAAGAAGGATTTCCTCATTAAATAGAGGCTAATTCCTCTAGGAATTGCGCAAGGAAACAGGGGCTTGGAGAGCAACATAATAGGCTAAGGTTTGGCTTGAGCTAGCTTGTGAGAAGAGAGTTGATTATACTTGTGCAGGAATTATTCTAGTGAGAACAAGCTTTGTATTTTCTTCTCAGATTTATGATTAATGCAATATAGATAGTAGAGGTTTTGAGTTGTGGCTTTCCCTAGATAAATATTGTGTTATGTGCCATTGATTGTCTTCCTCTTGCTGATTATTGTTTTCATCGATCATTGGTTTTCGTTGTTTAAAGAGTAGAGTAGATTCTTGTATTGTGTTTTAGTACATTACAGGAGCTGTGAATCTACATGAAATCTACAACATGCTTGGGCATATGTACCCTTATTTAAAATTTCTTCAAGCTACATTTATAACTCCTGAAGTTCATGTGTGCTCATCCTTTATGGTGTTTTGGAAACTAGGGCAGTTCCAGGAATTAAATCAATTGAAAAGTCAATATTCCTTTTAGGTGACAACTCTGGAATATGATCGAAAACATCCTCATATTCCTTTAGCATAAGATAATACTCAATGTTGGGTACATTATCTTTGGTGTCCTACTACATATGGACTACATAAATCTAACATCCCTTTCTAAAAAAATTCTTCATTTGCATTGTCAATATTTCCCTTAAGGAAAAAAGTCTTGGAATTCCGTATACCTTCCTCAATTGTGCTTCTTCATTAAGAAAAAAAGCACTTTGCTATAGTATTCTAGGATAACATGACTCTTGTCTATTTGGTCCATGCCTATGAGGCAATCGTATGGCTGCAAAATAATGTTATTCAAATCTACTTTGGTACTTATACCAATCATGTCTATTGGACAATCTTCTACAACTCATTAATTGTTCACTTTGCCCCTATAACTAGTTGAACTAACTAATGCCTTCCATTATTGGTCTTCTTCAAACTAAATCTCTCAACAAGGTTTGGGTCAACATAAGTATTTCTAGCTCTAAATAAATTAAAATTGCTATGGGTTGGTTTTTAATCTTACCTCCAACTTCTATCATGTGTGCTTGATGATCAAATTATCGATTCTCCAAGGCTACATATATTATGGGCATGCTCCTACCCATGTATTCCATTATATCAACTCCTTGAACAATATGCATAATTTTTATTTTTGAATCCTTATGAGGGAAGTCCTTCATAGATGGTCTCCCTCACAACCCCAACATTTAATGGATTGATATCTTGGCTTATTTCCCAATGAGTCTAATTTCTTTGGCTCGCTAGGTATGGGTTGTCTTGGCTAGATTTCTTGAGAGTTATTCTTGAAAAATAAGGACTTATACCCTTTCCTCATTTTCTCCATCTTAGCTTTCTTCTTCTCATCCCAAGCCTTTTAGAATCCCTGCTTACTTTTTCTCTATTCATAGATATATTTAACTTTTGTTATTGCATCCTCCAAAGTCTTGGTTCATCAAAATTGATCTTGTAATTATAATATGGAGTCAAACCACTCAAGAATATGTGGATTTTGACTTTCTCATCTTTATCTTTAATAAAATCAACAAACTTGAGCAACTCAAGGAATTTCCTCTCGAGCTCCTCCATTGTCATATTTTCAAGCTTGAGTTCAAAGAATTCTTTCATCTTTTTGTCATAATAGTTCTAGGATAGATACTTCTTTTGAAAATACTTCTTGAATTGCTTCTAAGTTATCTTTTTTTGAGTCAAATTCTTAACCTACTTAAGGTGGTCCGACCACATGGATGCCTTGCCATGCAAGTGATAGATGGCTATTCTAGCCTCTAGATTAGGTGAGTAATTATACAATTGAAGATACTTTCTTATTCCTAACATTCATACCTCTTTCTCCTCACCCTTCCTATGGCCCCCATTGAATATAGGGGGCTTTAATTTTTTGAGTTCTACCTCCAAATCATCCTTCTCAGACTTCCTCCTTTGATGTCTAGCTGGTGACAAACATTGTCATCTATCTTAATTAGAGGATGCACATTCTTTCCTCATTGATTACCTCAGGGAGTGAGAATAATTTCCATTTGTATTCCCAGATTACCTTGAGTCATTGGTATCCTCTGGTTACCATATATTTGGTGTTCTATAGCTTGCTCAAATTCAAATTTATGATTTGTTTTCTAATTCAAAGGATTTAGACTTTGAAAATTTTGAGTGTTAATGAGTTTTTTCTCTTCTTGGGCTCTAGTTAACCTTTCATTGCTAGCTTTGTAGTTGAGTACCTCCATCTTTAGACTTCTCATAGTCTTAACCAATCTATGGTTCAATGCTTTGTCCTATCCATGACCATTTGATCATGTTTCAACATTGCCAAGACTCATTCCTTTGACTTCTCCCTCTTCATGGCTATAGGACCTTTGATGATCCGAATGGAAAATGGCATCAACCCATGGTACTCATCCACCCATATTATTCATTGACCCATGAAATTTACCCATGGTATTGTAAATGGCATCCGCCTGTGGTATTGTAAAATCCACCCATGGTATTCATTCACCCATGGAATTTACCCATGGTATTGCAAATGGCATCCGCCCATGGTATTGTAAAATCCACCCATGGTATTCATTCACCCATGGAATTGACCCGTGGTATTGTAACTGAAAAATACTATAAGTACAAGTCCATTTTGTAAAAGGACAGATTTTCCCCACAATGAGCCTTTACGTTCAGATGCATGTGGCCACACTCTTCAGGATAAGTACATTGCCCTAGCTGTTTATTTCCACTTGGGTTTTAATACAAAGTTTCTTTGTGGTTTTGTTTGGGGCATTTTTCATATTTTTCTTCTGGTAATTTTCAAGTTTTCAGATCTTGGGGGTCTTTCCCCAAGATCCATTGCAAGTTTTCAGATCTTGGGGGTCTCTCCTCCCAAGATCCATTTCAATCTTTTAGATCTTGGGGGCCTCCTCCCAAGATCCGGATCATTTGAGCATCTACCATATCTCTAGTCCTCATTGGATTCTTATCCACCCTTAACTGATCTACTTAATGTACATTGATATTAACTCTATAATGTGCAAAAAAGTAATTCCGTTAAACACTTGTAAAAATTAGATTAAATAAATTTCTATTTGTGTGTGAGTGTGTGCATATATAATTTTTTAAACACTAGGGCATTATCTACTCTTGTATGCCACCAAAATATTTCTTTTAATTTTCTAGGAGTTTGTACTTCCCAATTTGAAATTTTGGGTGGGAAATCAAATTCTTCTATGCATTATATTTCCATCAACTATTCATTTGCTCAAAATTAAGATTTAGGCAGAAAGTTATGAATGTTTAAATTTTTGTCAGTTTAATCCATATTTCCCCTAATTCAAATGGGGATTTTATAGCTAATTCATTGAGAATTAGGATGCCCATATTTCAAATACATTTTAATGAATAGATTATACCATCCAAGAGCTATCCAAAAACTACTTTTTTGTCCCAATTTGAGCTCGAAGTAGGGAGATATACCTCCCATAAGTATATTGGTGCCTAAATTATCCCCTTCACTATTTTAGGTGCAACTTCCTCATATTGACTCTATTTTGCATTTGTGATATCTTGTTGGAAATGTCTTTGCAATCTCTTTCATTTAAGTTGAAGACAATGTGATTACTAAAGTTATAAATAGTTTCATTGGATTTTTCCTCCGAAAGATGTTGTTTAGGGCTTCAAAAATACCCCAGAAGTCGAGCACTTGAAGATCATAGGAAAAATCATAGCAAAAACTATTTTGGCTATTATAATAACATTTGAGGCATTAGTTCAAATTCTAAACCTTTAGACATATTTATTTTGAACCAATTCACTTAAATATATTCCCATAGTTGGTTGTTAGTCGACTAATTGTATATGCCAGGACGTTGACTAAACCAGTCAATTAGCTAATGTAGTATGTTGGTCAACTATAATCTCTATCAACTAAAAGTTATTTTAGTTAACTTGCAAGTTTGGTTGACCAAAGTGAGAACTAGTTAATTGCCAATATGAGTTGACCAAATGGTTGAGTGTAGAAATTATGCTGTAGATTTTCAACTGCTCATGAAGTTTTAATCAAAATCACAAGACATAAACCTACACTACTACTCCGTGGACATTAATTCACAATTTAGAACAAAAATCTTAGACATGTAAGAAGAAATAACACACATGCAACAAGTATTTTTATCTGGGGAAAGAAATCTGCTAAAAACCCCAATGTCTGCTTGCATTAATAAAATGAATAGAGATGTATTACAACCTCTTTGCTCAACTGAGCTCACCCTCCAAGTGCATAACCTATCTCTCTACTCACTGAAGGCCTTTGACCCAGACTTAGTCAAATTTTGCCTAAGCTTGAGCTCTATTTCCTTGCACTGTTCCTTGAGGAATTAGCCGCCATTATTTAGGAAATTCCTCTAATTGAATTGCGCAATTCCTTAGGCTGATCATTTGACTGCATGCAACACTTGTACACTCACGACTAGTCTACAACTGATTTTACACTGCCTTGGAATCTCCACCTCAACTGGGTAACTCGAATTCTCTGCATGCACTAGCTATTTTGGGCTGATTGATCAGTTAACTAGATGATCACCGAGTTTGACTAAAGTCCCACTGTACAACTTGACCCTCCACTAGTTCCTCCAACAGTTGGAACTAGTTTAACTAAAAACAACTTGAGATAACTCACCTTGATTGGTACAAATTAGCAATCACACACGCAAAACTGAACTCTAACTCCTTCAACTCGAATTTACTAAGTAAACTGGGTGACACAATCCATGGCACACAGGTTAACATCATCCAAGTTGTCTGTTGATGTTGAAATTCAAATTTTCTCAATGTAATCAAGGCAAAATCAAATTGAGAATTTCTTGCTGCATTTTTCAACATTAAGTTAGTTGACCATTAAGTTAAATCAACCAATGATTTATTCCATTTGACTGTTAGTTAAATTGACAGACCAATGGATCATCGGTCAAGTCAACTAACCCATAAACTATCATTTGGACCAATTAACTAGTTGAACATTAGTTAAATTCACTGACCAATCGATCATTGGTCAATTTCAACCAACTGGTCAATTTTTTGTTGATGTTGACTAATTTGTCAACAGTGGATTAATACCGAATCACTAGTCAATCATCAACCAATGGTAATTATTAGTCAACCATTGGTCGATTCATCTAACCAGTTGATCGTTGATTGATACCAACTAACTAGTTGAACGCTAGTTGACAAAAACCAATTAATTACAAAGGACAATCAACTAAATAATTTATTTGACTGATCACTGAGTTGGATTGACTAATGAAATGTGTTAGGTGACTACATAGTACTCAAGTTAGTTAACCACAAAATTAAGCGGAATAAACAATCGAGTTTATCAACCATATAGTCAAATAGATAAGTAAAACATGATAGTCAAATATAGATGTTTCAACTAGGTAGTCAAATCAATTGATTTCTCTAATATGTAAATCGATTAAGTAGTCAATTCAGTAGACCATGTAGTTTATTCAATTGACCATATTTTCCGAGAGTTCTTCGATGTTGACTTTGTAACTTATATGCTTCGGCCTAATGTAGCTCCAATTTTTGAACCTTTGAGCTCTGATACAACTTTATAACGTACCTAGAACCACATGTTCACTCTGAGAAGTATGGGCACCTCTAAAACATCATTATATGACTCTATGCATTATGTTAGGTTTTTCCTCCATGGTTTGGCTTTGACAGTTAATTTATTCCAATGTTCAATGAGGGCAACTAACCCATCAACTAGAGAATCCATAATTCAATCACCCATGAATTATCACTCCAGTTGATCATCCACCGACTAAAAGCTCAAGCAACTTGCCATCGATTGCACTGAGGGGTCTACTGCTCTTCGACTACCTGTCAATGGAATATATGTATTTATTTGACCATCAACTTCCCATCGACTACATACTTAATATGTTATCCATTGACTACATAAATGAAAATGCTGTAGGTAATCATGCCCTGCAAATTATGTAAAAGTGCAAGTATAACATTATGTGATGTCATGCAAATGATTTAACACACAAATTAAGTGCGAACTATTCACATATTACTATTAATAATGAACAAGATAATGGCGTTAATTAAATAACACATGGGGCCCATGGACACCATCTTTGTAATTATCCATCATCTAGCTACAAACCTTAAATGTTCCAGACAACCATAAACCACATTATTCTAAATACCTTAACAATGGGTCACCCTTGAATTGGAGCTACAACTCCACAAGGGGAAAAACTCAATAAAGCCAATTACTATCATAAGGAAAACACCATACAAGTACCAGGTTGGGTACCAACACTAACAACCTCTCAACTACAATCTTACATCTCCAAACATACATGACCCAAGGTATTGCACCCATTCTCTGCCCTAGTAGTCCATCTGGCTGTGCACTACTCTTCTTGTGATTCAAGTACGAACTTGTTCAAAAATATCAAAACACTTTAGCTTTGGAATTTGCAGCTACCCTTAGGAGTCCTCTAGGCACCCTCTAGGCCCCATACTAGGGAATGCCACCCAACCAATTTTCCTTCAATGGTTTAGCCTTACCTAAGGCAGGCAAGGGGAATTATGTTAATTTTAGGTATGTTCTATGCTAGAGCAATTTATTTCAATTTCTTTTCCACATCAGCAATCACATCAACATAAAGTAAACTACAAATAGAACATAAATATAAATCGCAGAAGACAAGCCAAGACAAGAGGACACAAGATGTGGCGCTAGCTAGGGACAAACCCCAATGTGGGGAAACCCTTCATCAATTCTTCTTTTATGTTCTTCAAAGTTCAGCATAGAAAGCGAGAGAGATAGTACATTTACAATAGAAGTCAATAACTTTGACTTTTAATATCGGCATGAGATCAGTTGAAGACATATTGCTTCAACTGATTCTCTAAGGTGACTCATTCACCTATCATAGTGCTGCATCTCGTCTATTTGCTGCACATTACCGTGTGACACCTTGCTGTATTGTCACATGTGTTAAACCTTGATGACTGAGCTGCTCTCATCTTCATGTTGCTCATCATGCTACATCTTCCATGGTCGTATTCATCATCAAGCTCCCCATGCTCATGATCTCATTCATCATTATGCTGCCCATGCTCATATCATCATGCATCATTATGCTGCCCATGCTCATATCATCATGCTGCTTATTATGTTTCCCATGATCTCATACATCATGCTGCCTTCCTTCAGAGACAAATGTTCCAGCTGTTTCGGCAGTTCTTGGTAGTTTCGACTTTTCCGGCAGTTCCAACATTTCGGCTTTTCTAGCTTTTCTGGCTTTTCCGGCGTTTCTGGATTTTCCGGCAGTTCCGGCTTTCCCGGCAGTTCCGACTTTTCTGACTTTCTAGCTTTTCTGGTATTTCAGCTTTTCTGGCTTTTCCGGCAGTTCCAGCTTTTCCGAAAGTTCTAGCTTTTCCAGCTTTTCTGGCAGTTTCGACTTTTCTGGCTTTTCCGACAGTTCCCGCTTTTCCGACAATTCTAGCTATTCCGGCTTTTCCAGCTATTTCGGCTTTCTGGCAGTTCCAGATTTTCCGTCTTTTCTGGCAGTTCCGGCTTTTCCGTTTTTTTGGGCTTTTCTGGCAGTTCCAGCTTTTCCGACTTTTCCTTAGGATCTCTCCTCCTACTAAAACACAAAGACAAGTAGAGAGAGGAAGAGATCCAAGTGTGTGTAGAAATGACTTGAAGTCCTGTTCTATTTATACTAAAACGTAGAGGTTGAATAGACATGACTGTTGGGCTTTTGAGCCTACATAATTTGCTGGCCAACTTAACAATTTGTCGATAACATAAATAAATTCATAACTTCATAAATAATTATCGGAATCAAATGATCTTTAGATCAATCCTACACCTCTCAATGAGAGGGATCTAATAAAAATATCAACTGCCATAAATAATATGACCCACATGGAGTTTGGCCCTAGTTTCCAATTTTAACACTCCCTCTCAACTAGGGAGAACTCCATTCGCTGATCCATATGTCCAACTATACTATCTCTGCTATCAATGCCTTGCACTGCTCTACTCAGCTCAGCTCTGCTGGCTCTGCTCTACTGGCTCTGCTCAGCTCAGCTTAGCTCTGCTGGCTCTGCTAAGCTTTGCTATGCTCAACTTAGCTCTGTTGAACCATGAAGAAGAAGAATTGATCGAGAATGTGTCATACCATTCTCCACTGACCCGAAGTCAGTCTCAGAGTGTGTACCACTGGTCCTAGAATAGTCCTCGACTGACCCGAAGTCAGTGTCATAGTAGGTACAACTCCTACCACTGGTCCCAGACCAGTACTCTACTGACTCGAAGCTAGTTTTAAAGTATGTACCACTGGTTACAGACCAGTCCTCAACTGACCCAAAGTCAGTGTCATAGTGGGTACAACTCCTACCACTGGTCCAAGACCAGTATCATTGATCCCAGATCAATGAAGGTCATCCTAGCATAGGGAGTATGGTAGATACATCGATGCATCCATCGGTACTACTATGGTCCCTATCCTCATTTCCCTATTCATTAATCAGATGAGAGGTACTTCCCATGAGTCCCAGACTACATGGATAGGATGCCTTGACAGGAGAACTTAATCAATCCTATCCTCACAGGAGAACTTATCATCCTACTACACAATCGCCATGGAGAACACATCATCCAGGCCTCACAGGAGAGCTAATCATCCTGCTACATAATCGTCATGGAGAACACATCATCCATCCCTCACAGGAGAACTAATCATCTTGGTACATAGTCGTCATGGAGAACACATCATCCAGACCTCATAGGAGAACTAATCATCCTGCTACAGAATCGTCATGGAGAACACATCATCCATACCTCACAGGAGAACTAATCATCCTGCTACAGAGTCGTATCCAAACAACTCATTGAAGAGATTTCGTAACCAGAATGCCTCTTAGGTAGCCATGCTAGTAGCAAGATACTCTGCCTCGGCGGTGCTTAAAGCCATCGACTTCTGCTTCCTGCTCATCCATGATATCGAAGCAGGATCCAAAGAGAAACAACACTAAGAAGTGCTCTAGTGATCCTCCACACGGCTTGCCCCATCAACATTTGAATAATCATGCAGTTTCATATTTCCGGTAGTGTATGTCAATCCATGAGAGATTGTTCCCCGAAGACATCTCAGAAGATTCTAGGCACCAATCCAGTGAAGCTCAACCAAATATGATCTCACCATACTAACTGCAAAACATATGTCCGGACGTAGGTTCACTAAGAACATCAACGCGAATGAGTTTATGAAACTCAGAGGCATTTTCCAAATCTGGTCCGACATCACTACCATATAACTTCTGAAAGTTAAGATCCTTGAGGTAGTCATAGGCCTACAGTTTATCTTTCCACATTCGGAATCCAACTCCCTCTGTCTTCTACAAATGAGAGGGTCTACACCTGTCAGATATAGGTGTCGATATAAGAGGTTTATCATCCACAACCTTTAGATGGTTTGGATTGATTTCACTCCTAGTGAATCTTAGCTTCATCAGACAACTATTAATCCTCTCATACTATGCACGGGGTGTTTTGCTTCAAGCCATAGAGGGCTTTCTACCACCTGCATACATGAGATTCCCGATCATGAATCTCAAACTCCTCGGGTTGTTCCAAACCTATGGACCTGTTACATGAGGGGAATGGTCCCCTTGTAAGATTTTCCTTCGGTACATCTCAGACATGTACCTTCATACTCTTTTTGAATTTAGGCATCTCTGTCACCATCTTGACTCTCAGACCTCCGATGTTGTGTCAATGGACATGGTCCCCAGTGGACTTCTTGAAACTTGATACAACCCTGAACTCAAAAACATCTTTGAAAATTCTATTTCCAAACACGTACCTTTCCATTGATGAGTGCCACCCTAAAACCTTTGACTTCCATTTCCGAGATGGACACCAGGTTCTTCTTGCGATCAGGTACATAAAAGTGATTTGGGGTTCCTTGCTTTCTTTGAAGAGTCTACCATTTCCTTGATGACCTGCATTATCTTCGGACGCTCCTTCGCATAATGGCCGAACTTATTACAACCAAGGCATCCGCCTTTCCTTCCACCCTTAGATCTGAACTTCCCAATGAAGTGATCTTTAGATGGGCCATCAGAAACTTCCGCTACGCCATTCTGATCATATGTTCTGCTTCGACTTCACCCTTTGTGATCTTAGAAGAGTGATGTGGAACCCATTGATCCTTTTGTCTTGTCCCTATTGTCTTTGGTGATTGCTCTTTCACTCTTGCTTGGGCATTATCTTCACCTCAGCTCTGATACCATGTTAATTTTAGGTATGTTCTATGCTAGAGCAATTTATTTCAATTTCTTTTCCACATTAGCAATCACATCAGCATAAAATAAACTGCAGATAGAACATAAATATAAATTGCAGAAGACAAGCCAAGACAAGAGGACACAAGATGTGGCGCTAGCCAGGGACAAACCCCAATGTGGGGAAACCCTTGATCAATTCTTCTTTTATGTTCTTCAATGTTCAACAGAGAAAGTGAGAGAGATAGTACATTTACAATAAAAGTCAATCACTTTGAATTTTCATATCAACGTGAGATCAATTGAAGACATATTTCTTCAACTGATTCTCTAAGGTGACTCATTCACCTATCATAGTGCTACATCTCGTCTATTTGCTGCACATTACCGTGTGACACCTTGTTGTACTGTCACATGTGTTGAACCTTGATGACTGAGTTGCTCTCATCTTCATGTCGCATCTTCCATGGTCTTGTTCATCATCAAGCTGCGCATGCTCATGATCTCATTCATCATTATGCTGCCCATGCTCATATCATCATGCATCATTATGCTGCCCATGCTCATATTATCATGCTGCTTATTATGCTGCCCATGATCTCATACATCATGTTGCCTTCCTTCAGAGACATATGCTCCGGCTGATTCGGCTGTTCCCGGTAGTTCCGACTTTTCCGATAGTTTTAATAGTTCCAAAATTTCCAGCTTTTCTGACTTTTCCGGCGTTTCCAGATTTTCAGGCAGTTCGGCTTTTCCGGAAGTTCCAACTTTTCTGGATTTTCCGGTATTTCAGTTTTTCCGGCGTTTCTGGCTTTTCCTACAGTTCCAGCTTTTTTGGCAATTCTGGCTTTTCTGGAAGTTCCAAATTTTTTGGCTTTTCTGGCAGTTCCGACTTTTTCGGCTTTTTCGACTTTTCCTTAGGATCTCTCCTCCTACTAAAACCCAAAGACAAGTAGAGAGAGGAAGTGATCCAAGTGTGTAGAAATGACTTGAAGTCCTCTTCTATTTATACTAAAACGTAGAGGTTGAATAGACATGACTGTTGGGCTTCTGAGCCTACATAATTTGCTGGCCGACTTAACAATTTGTCCATAACATAAATAAATTCATAACTTCATAAATACTTATCGGAATCGGATGATCTTTAGATCAATCCTACACATCTCAATGAGAGGGGTCCAATAAAAATATCAGCTGCCATAAATAATATGGCCCACATGGAGTTTGGCCCTAGTTGCCAATTTTAACAAATTACCTATATAATTCCACCAAGGACTTCACATCAATTTTCCAGGTTATAGGGATTAATAGTTATCTAAGTTCACTCACCCTCAAAACAAAGTTACCAACTTAACGAGAATTGTACCAAGTTCTCATTTTTTTAGAGGTTGCAAAAAATCATTCGATTTTGAAAAGTGTTGATGCACAAGCAACCTTTTTTTGGGAGCATATTTTGGATACTTCAGATTTTCTTATGTATTAAGTATGTACATTTTTTTTTAAATGATAGTGATTTTCATGCCAATTTTGAAAAGTGTTGACAATATCAACTTTTTTTTTTTGGCTTATTTTTGACACTTTAAATTTTATGATATATTATGTATGGATATTATTTTTTTAAATATTGGTGATTTTCATGCAGATTTTGAAAAGCATTGATGCAACATCAACCTTTTTTTTTCAATGACATTATTTTGACACTTAAATATTCTTATGTCCTAAGTATGCACATTTTTTTAAATTGTTGGTTATTTAACCATTTTTCAAGTGGTCTTATTCATCTTGTTGTTTTTCGTCCTAAGATGTATGTTTTTAAAGGGTTTTTCAAGCTCGTATTTTTTTTTTTTTCTTTGTAATATTTTTTGATAATGAATTTTTTAATTTTTTTTGTAAGGTTTAAAATAAGTAATAAAATTAATATCTCTCTCTCTCTCTTCTCTCTCTCTATATATATATATATACTTCAATGCACATAAAATAATTGTCACTAAAGAATAATAATTTTAAACACTTGAAAAAAACACATTTTGCATATAGATATAATTAAAAATAATAATTGGAATTTTTTGGCAAAAAATGACATGTTAAATAAATGATTTTTATGAAAAAAATTGAATAAAAAAGGTTGAAAAATAACAAATTTTATGAAATTCTATGAATTTTGTATCTAAAGATAATATATATTTTTTTCCTCCAAAAATAATGATTCACATTAAATTTTAAATAAAATGTTAAAAAATGTTGAAAAAAATTAAAATAGGTTTAAAAAAAAAGAGGGTTAAAAAATATTAGAAGATAAACAATAAAGAAATAATACAAAAAATAAAACATTTTAAAACAAAAATTGGGAAAAATATTTTATTAAAATAAAATAAATAATTTAAACATTATAACCACATTATAAAATCAATTAAAAAATCTTTTTCTTTTTAATATTTTTTGAACTTTAGTAATTTTTTTAATTATTTTTTTTTTAATTATAGTTTTATTTATCTATTTAAAAATTATACATTGATTTTTTTTAACGTTAAAAATGAATTAAAAAATTAAAAAAGGATTATATATAATATAATTTTTAATTTATTAGTTTGTTATTTTGGTAATTGTATTTCCTATTATATTTATTTTATTTCATTTTTTTTTTACGGGTTTTTTTTAATTATATATATATATAATTTTTTTTTTTAATTTTCTCCTTATGAGTTTTTTTTATTTTAAATTTTTATGTTTGATTTTATTTTATTTTGTATTTATTGATTTATTATTATTATTTTTAAGTTTGTTATAATGGATCAAGTTTGTCCTCTCACAGTGTTGTTATTTCAATGGTTGATTTTAAAGTTTCATTACAATGGGTTGAGTTTGCCCCCACTGCGTGTTAATTTGATGGTTGACTTTTAATCTTTCGTAGCAAAGTGTCAAGTTGTCTTAGGTTAATATTTTAAAATAGTTATACTTTTAGCATTTAAAAAAGAAATTACTCTTGGTATAATAACTCTTTCACTTACATGTTTAATTTTAAAGTTTTTTTAAGTCATGTAATTTGTCCATAATGTCATGGTTGAAATATGTTGAAAACTTAAGGTTTTTTGCAGTCATGATATTTGGTTATAATTCCATGGTTGAAAAATTGTGAAAATTTTAAGTTTTTTTTTTTGAGTCAAGATACTTTATCTTTAATGCTATGGTTAAAAACAACTATAATTTTAGTGTTTTTTAGAGTCATGATATTTTATATTTAGTGCCATGGCTTAAAATTGTTGGAATTTTAAAGCTTTTCAAAGACACGGTATTTTATCTTTAATGCCATGCTTAAAAATGATTGGAATTTTAAGTTTTTTTTAGAGTCATGATATTTTATCTTTAACACCATTGTTAAAAAATGTTTTTTTGGCTAGAGTTCTCATTTTTAGGTTACAGTTCTCATTAAGTTGGTAACTTTGTTTCAAGTCTATAACAAAAACAAGCAAAACACTAGTAATGAGCCAACAATGAACCAAGGTTAAACTAGTAGGGTCCCAGTGAGAAATGGTGGTCGAATGATACAAGAATGACGTAGAGTAAAACTTTTGCATGCATTAATTATTTCTACCAAGTATCACATGGGGAACTTACCCCCACAACTTAGGGAATCACATAGATGACTTCCTCCTCACTTTTAGACTCAGATTAAATTATGTCATGTCTTCATAACTTTTCAAGTTATGCTCATAATTTCTGTGACTCAAGAACCATGTCATGGTTCCACCCCCTCACTTTTCCCTCTTGTGGAGTATTAGCCCCCCATCTCTTATGTTTGACATCTGTAGTAGTAGTGTATTTTATTAATATGGGTATAATTTATACATATTACATTATTGGGTTCACTAGCTTTAATCACATAGGCACTATGGCCTTAAAACATATAAACATAGAGGCCCTAAGACAAGTATATTCACATGGGAATGTAAGCCCAAGATAACTTGACTCACTAGCCTAATAAAAATATGTACAAATACAACGTAGGGGGCATTCAAGGGCGTTACATGATCACTCACTTGCTCCTGGCACCCATAAAATATGTGTGATTATAATTATAATTATTTGGAAATGGTTTTAAATTGTTTTATACACACATCAAAGGGATGCTTTGCCACAGATGTGGATGACATATGTAGTAAACTTGTTGATGAAGACTAGTGTGCCTAACCAAATGGGATTTAAACTAAACACTCATTAAACACAAAACTAACCAAATGGCTATCAATGAAGTTGAAAAAATATTTATTATTATTATTATTATTATTTTAGATAAAAACACACATATCTCACATTATAGCCAAAACAAGAAGTAAATCCATATTATCAGTGGGCGTTGCCTTAAGGGAAACCAATCAACACATGATTTTAATGTTTATCAACTTCTTGTTCATCAAGTATAGGTTATCAAACATATTTCCAAAAGAATTTTCCAAATAAGTATATCATCTTTCATAAACCTACAATCAAGCTAAATAAACATTGTAAAAGAAAAGATAGCGATGCCCAAACCATGCCATCAAGCAGGGAGTGCTTGTGGTTGTTTCTCTACGAACCCATCCTTTGTTTCCTTTATAGTTTCATCATGTTCTTGCTTTGGTCCTAGGGATTGGTCGTCATCTTAAAAAAATGATGGGGTTGGGTGGGGTGCCATCTTCCCTATCATCTTGTGACTGGGCTGCATCTCCCTCAGTTACCAACATTATTGAGAAACCAATACCAAAGACCATTTTACACAAAGTTTTAAACTTAGCCTAAAAAATATGTATTGTGTGTAGGGTATCTTCCTATGCAACATGTGTCCTTTCTAGAAATTCAGTGACTATGGTCTTGATCAACCAATAGGTCTCAACAATCACAAAAAAAATGTTTCTTGAATGTGGGAATGGACAAGGTGAGAGACTTAACCCTCTACCTCTTCAAGGATATGTTCCATTGATTTCTTCCTCATTTCATCCATCCCCTTCTCTTACTCCTCCATCTATCTTTGATCTTCCTCTGAGCACTCGATCCAGTAAAGTTTTTAATTTCCCATGCATCTCTAGCAACTCGGGAGTGATGAGTGGAACGTGTAGAGGAGGAGGCTCTACTGACCCAAACATATGTTGCTTCCTCCCTCCTTTGGTCTAGCCAACACCCCTTACCATTCTACTCTAATAACTAGAAACCTTTTTCGTGATAACACCCAAATTATGGACTCCCTACCACAACTGAGAACATACATAGAGACCAAGAAAAATTGCAACCCTTTAGGCCCACCTAGCCTAGAGACTTTATTACAAAGAGCCTTTTCCATTACCAACCGTTTAATCCTCTCCAAAAAATCACAAGAGTGTAGAGAACTCACAAAAAAAGGCAACATATAACTCACGCAGAGGAAAGACAATGGCATAAAATAAATAGAGGACTAACAAAAGACAAGGAGAGTGTGTACCCTCACAAGCTTGCCAACTTGCCTAAGAGAAGGCTCCCTCCCAATCATTTAAGGTCGTCATAACCATGAGTCAATCGATGCCCCTCACCCAATTATCATCCTTTGCCTTATGTGTGATTGTCCTTCACCTTACATTCCAATGATCCCAACCTCTCATTACGAGGTGGTTGCAGGATTGAGTTTTGGAGACTTCCAATATTAAAAATCGACAATAAAAATTCACACTCCTCATTATTTCCTTACCCATAATAATAACCCCACTTACCTAAAAAAATAATAAATAATAAAGTAGAATAATCATTGCCTTTGAATGAATTAAACCAATATTATTAATCAGTAAAATAATTACACATTTATATAAATTCAATAGGTTAAAATGCTTTCAAAATTTCGCTATAGTCTAAAATTTTATTAACATAATTTACTTTAAATAGCTCCAACTATAGTCTAAAATTTTATTAACATACTTTACCTTAAATAGCTCCAAACTCCAATGAAGTACAAACATAGGAAACTTTATAGGAAGTTTTTTAAATACTCTCTTAGCAGCTTTATATGAAATTTATAATTCAAGACTTACGTAGAAGGGGATTTTATATTTACAATGATTTGAAAATAAATGCTTTTATATCTACAATTATTTGAACATAATAATTAAACTAGCAACAAAATACCCATGCCATGTGACATTGACATTATCATATCTTAAATCAACGGCAATCATAATTCTAAATACAAAATTTTTGTCATAATGCACAACATAAAACATTTCACATTTTTAGCCTATGTTTTAGGATATAGGTCAATGGTTCTCATTAAATAATTAAGTGACTCATCTACATAGCAATACTAAAAACCATTTCACATTGTTAATCTATGGTTTAGGAAATAGGTCAATGGATATTATTAAACAATTAAATGACTCTTCTCCATGGGCATAATAAACATCTCAACAACCACCACGTTCAGAATCTTACCCACAATTATATGAGGAATTCTTGGAAAAAAAAAATTAGTTAAACAAAACATAAATCTACTTAAACAATTCGTCGCTGGTCACATTTTATATGATATTTTCCTCGCAGATGAAAAATTTGGAGATCTGTGCTACCAGTAACGGTAGGGCCTTGACCCAATTTGTCCAGTGCTAGATACTCGTAGTGATCGTGACACCTCCATTATTGTTTCGAGCTGGCAATCCAGCCATAACCTCGTCAGTATACATTGTCACTGGAATTTGTTTCGTAATGCTCTTTGTATCTCTATATAGAATCAGCCTGTGATTGTTCTGCCAGTTAATTCATTCATTCGCCAGTGGACGTGGAATCTAACAGTGAGCTGTTGGACAAATCCAGGAATTAAGATCATGGCATTGGGCTTCTCTCTGCAAAGGATACGATTAAAGTGTAGAGAGCCATCGTACCAGAAATTGAAGATATGCGAAGAGGAGATGGAGGAAAGGCGGCACCAAATTGCCCTGAAACTGATAGAGAAAACCATGAAGCAGGCAGATGTCCCAGTTAGGCGAAAGCCAGGTTTGAAAATAAAACTCCGCAGAGTTATAAGGATAAAAATCTGTCGATCTGTTATTAACCGATTCAGAGGGATGAGGTCAACGACTAGAGATTTCATGGCTAGAGCGCTGTGTTAGTTTCAAGAAATTGAGAGAAGTGGTGGTGTTTAAAGATATAGATTTCAAAGGTTATCAAAATAAATTTATATGGAGTTTTTTTGGCCTTTGCATAGGTTATATTTTACATCAGTACCATATACTGTGTGTTTTTGAAAACTACTAATAAATTTGAAGCTTAAAATACCAAGTTTTTACTTGATTGAGTCAAATTTACCTAATAGGTTGCTCATCACATCTTCTATTTTGTCAAAAACAAGATCAACAGTGTTGTCAAGTTGTTTGGATCAAGGCATTTAGCTGCCTCCAAATGTCACAGATCAATTTGATTAGTGAACTTATCTCATGTAAAGGTATCATATGGATATTAGCATGCATAGTAACATACACAGTAAACTTTATGGATGTAGTCTAAAAATTAGGTGAGGAGGTTTGATCCCACAAGTCTCAGTCTTATCCCAAGCAAGACCTCAAAAGTACATATGTGTATTTTCAAAAATGTTTACAGCAGAAACAATTTGGAATTTACTTTCTCCATTTGCCTTGCAATAACATACAAGTGTTTATGATGATCTGCTTAATTTATTTATTTATTTATTTTTTTTTTTAGAAGAAAAAACCATATTTTTTTATATTAAGATAATATAAGTTACATATAGAGGTCTAAAGTAATAGAACCAGAGTGCCACAAAATCTTGAAGGATTCAAAGCTGTGAAGGGTACATTCAAAAAACCAGATCATTGAGTGCTGCATGGTGCGTGACCATATTTTGCAAAATAATTGCAAAACCATAGAACCAGAGTGCCACAAAATCTTGAAGGATTCAAAGCTGTGAAGGGTACATTCAAAAAACCAGATCATTGAGTGCTGCATGGTGCGTGACCATATTTTGCAAAATAATTGCAAAACCTTTACATCATGTAATGAAAATCATGAAAGTCCACAAATTGCTGAGCATCTTTACACGTGGTAAGAAAGCAAAAAAGATAGATGTTGCAGGAAAGGAAAGCCTGTTCAACCCAGAAAATCAAGGTAAGCGTTGATGCCAAGCAGAAGAGAAGACATTGGCCTCCTGGAGCAGTTGAAGATGGATTCATTCCTCCACTTCCATATGGACCAACAGACCAAAGTGAACATAGAGCGCCAAGGAGGAAAAACCAAAGTGAGGAAAACCCAAGGAAATAGAGAGTTCATACCAGATTTGTTGTGAAGCAGGACATTGAAAGAACATATGGTAATTTGATTCATCAGCATTCTGACACATAAAGCAGCGACCCTTCCATCAATGTTTCTGCTTATTATATACTCCTTTGTCAATAAAAAATTGACTGATAATTTGGAGTGATTATTATGCAAAATATTTACTTTCATATCATAGTTAAAACCTAACATTGTAATATGTGTTATAACATAAGTCACATCAATGGTTTGACTTCATTTCTATTTATTAAAATTCCAAAATTTTCAATAATGTAATTAACAACGCAACCTTCAATTCGACTAACAACACAACATTCAATTCCATAGATATTGGCACCTGTCTGGTCCATCTCCCTTCTTGTTTTTAAATGGGCTTTGATGCTTATTTGCCATGGATACCCAAATTGGTGCAGAGGATACCCACAACACGTCCACCCCTCCTTCCTGCTGGAATTCTCCGTCTACGTACTAGCCCGAACATGCCCCAGCAGTGCGTTTGGTATCTCAGTCACTGTATAAATGCATCAGGACCTTTGCTCTCCTTCATCCATGGTTTACAATGCTCTGTGCTTATGTTTATGTGGCTAGGCTAAACACAAAAATTCTTAACCATTTAGGCGATGAGTTTCATTGCCAGTATATCTTTAAATTTTCTGCATTTGTTTGATGCCTTTTTACTGCAATATGGCACAGGGAAATTATAATTTTGACCTGTGCTCTATGATATTAAAATAATTGTGCTCAATACTGCTAAAATAATTGAAAGACATTACAAAATAATACTATGGAGTGCATCTAAACTTAGGAAGTGAGAGAGGAAGGAGTTGCAGCAATTAAATGATAAATAGCATATTTTAGTTATTATACAAGTTAAATGAGTTAATGTCAACTGGATTAGGATATTTATGCAACCAAGAATTAGAAATGTGATAATAAATTTGGCAATAATTCAAATCTTAGTGTTGGAAGTAGGTTATTTACATAAAACACATTCTTATAACACAAATAATCACAAATCCCAATTTATAAAATGCAAATTAACTTAGTAAATATAATCACAACCTTTCATTAAACTCACAAGAATCTTCTTTAAATTTAAATATTGAATATACACTTAATATTTGTAATAAAAAAAACTCTAAAATCTGGCATACTTAATTAAGGATCTAAATATTTATTGGATCTTCAAAGAATCACCCATTCTATACAATTTGATCTATCGAAGTGGTCCATCTTTTCCTCACTCCTCTCTTGTTCCTTTTGAATTTTTTCTAGTTCCTCAACTATACATTTATATGCCTTCCCAATTGATTTTGCCAGTTTTTTTGTTTTCCTTTAACTTTCTCTTCGAACCTTTTCCTACTTTTGTTATTCATTTGCAACAATCCTTTCAACCTTCTTCTCATTTGCAAGCTCCTTCTTTTGTTTCAATTATGGCATTTCTTTTTTCTTTATTTCTAGCCTCATCTAAAGTAATCATTTGAAGTTAGTAGCTAGTAACAAACACTTAATCAAAGGAATTCTTTGGATCCTATCCTTGATTTCTCTATCATTCTCTCCACTAGTAGCCTTAGGAATTGCCATAGTAATGAAACAATGCCTCATTGATTATAGGGATCATCTAGAAGCTATGATTCTTCTTCATTGACGTCTTCATTTGGTTCTTTATAACCTTGAACCCCAATTTGTTCTTCGACACCTCCAACATCCACAAAATAATGGATAATTCCATTGGTGTTCATATCTTTTGGGTAATGAAGGCATGCTAAGATATTCATTCCGTTGGTACAAATATTTCAATTCATATTTATCAAGGCTTTTGCTAACCAGTCAGACTAGGCTAATTGGCTTGAAAATGATAATTGCTTATTAATGTTTCCCATTGCATGACAACCTTCTATGATACTCAATTCATTGATGCTATTTTGATTAGAATTTGTAGAATTTGTATGTGGTTCCGGTGATGCAACAACTTTCATATTATTTTGAATTGCGTTATCATCTTCTTGTGTGGTTCTGATATGTTCATCATTGTCACCTCTAGCGGATGCTGATTTCTATGATAGACAATCAACATGTTCACCACATCATTTGCATCTTCTTCACCATGTATATCAAAATCTTAGCTACAAGTGATATCATTCACAAGAGCATCATAATTTATTGGATAATTTTTTTTTTTTTTTTTCCAAATCAAACCTTGATATTGAATGGTGGAAAAGCCCTTTGAAATTCTTTAATAACAAGTTTTGCTAATTCAAAACATTTTATTAACATATTATCCTGAGGTTTTTCACCATTTATGATGCTCTCTCAAACCTAATATAATTCCTAAAAGTCCCATACAAACACACATTTAAGGATTGCAACTTTGAGTGATGTGTGCATGCAACACCAACAAGGCTATGTCTATCTTATTTGCCTCCTTTATAGTGATCCTTAAGCCTTAAAAATTTAAAGAAGGTATACAAAGAATATAATTGCAAAATAACTAGAAACAAGAGAGAATGTGATGAAATCTATAAAGATACCCTTGTATATTCATAATGCAAAGAAGGTAAATAATGTTCACTTTCCTCTTAAGGTGGGGTGAACTTTCATTGAGTGGAGCTCCAAATACACCACAAAAGACAAACATTCCATAGTCTCCTATATATTTAAATAGTTTTTTAATAGAAAAACTCCAACCACGTGTGATCCCATAACAATTGGGTACCAACTACCTAGTGGGCCTTATAAAGTGGATCTTTTTACATTACATAACTATCCATTATTATCTAAGGGGCCATATTCAAAGAGGATGACAACATACACCAATTAACTTATTCCTAGGTAGCGTAAAGTAGGGAGGCTAGTGTAGGACCCTAACATGTCTTCTGTCTTTAAAATAAGTGTTTTCCTCAAGGCTGAAGATGAGAAAATTGTTGTCATCGCTGGTTCTCATGTGGAATTTCTTTCCACTAGGTCAATATTTCATTGCTTTTGCATTGGAATAATTGACACTATTTGGTATTGAATACTACTTTTAGTTCAAGCCAAATGAAGCCTTCATCAAGTTTTGGTAAGTTGGTTTGCACCTTGCACTTCAATTCCATGACCTTCTTTAGACAAGACAAATGAAATACTGAATGAAACTTAGAATGTGTTGGAAGAGATAGTTTGTAAGTCACTTTTCCAATGAAAAAGATGATCTCATAGGGTAACTTTGGTGCTAATTTATGAGATGTTATGCCGTTCAATTATGTTTGTTTATAAAGTTGAAGGTGAATAAACATCTAATCCCTTGTTGCAAAAAAACATTTCAAGTAATGTTGGTGTGCTTATTGCTTCATCCTGTCTTGAGTCATAACCAACTTGTCCTTTAGTATGTGGAGAATGGCTTTTCTAGTGTGGAGTGTATGATATAGTGCCTAATAAATGTGAAGTGATTGATAATGGTCTTTGGCCATAAATAACTCCATGTGGGGTCCATTTTCTAGCTTCATTAGAAGAGGTATTATACTAACATTCTATGAGGGGAAGCCATTTTTACCACTGGTGTGATTTCTTATCTCAAATAAGTTTCTAGGCACTTGTTCACCACTTTAGTTTGACAATTTGTCAGGGGGTGATATGTAGTGATCATTTTCATCTAGGTGCCCTGTAGTCTCAACAACCCTTCCTAAAATTTTCTAGTGAAGGTAAGGTCCCAATCCAAGACGATGGAAATAGGTATGCCATGTAACTTAAAAATATGATCAAGAAAGACTGGGAAATTAAGGAGTGGGTAAAAGGATTGTTATTTTTTCATGATACTAGAATCTAGGTCAGGGTATTAGAATCACTGACACTACTAATCCAAATATCACAACAAACTACTTTGCGCAACAGAATATAAACAAAAATAAATCAACATGTGTACAAATACAGACAACTTTTTACAATTTTCAACAACCCAACTTCGTTATATTAACAAATTGTAATACAACTGTATAGGGCTCCTATGCCAGGGCTAATGTCCCTCATACATCCACTGATTCAAAGTTACAAGAACAATATACATTGATGGTCTAGTTGATGTAGTGCACAATCATAACTCTTCTTGTCATAATATGAACACAACTACTGGTCCTTTTGCTCCCAATCTGCAACTCTTGCATCTATCAATGGTCGTGCTCCTTTAGGTCACTGAATTTGGCTATTCTAACTACTCTCTAGCTGATCGTTAGTCCTTCAACGTGTCAACACATGAGACTCTCATTGAATTGTTCACAACTCCATTTGTAAACAACTCTCAACTGCCCATTGCTGCTCCTCGGCTCCTTTGGGACTTCTTCCCTCTAATGCCTTCCCGCGTTACTCCAATGAAGAGAAACTTTGGGCTGGAGGGTTACCACTTATCAGTGCAAGAAGTCCTTCTCCAACAATGAACTTGGGCTGATGTAATCTTCTCCCTTGACCTCCTTCCTTTTTCCTTCAAGGATCAATCTTGAGCTTGCACAAATATGTCTCTCCTAGCAGTATTCTTTATCCTTCAAGAGACTGCACCTAGGGCTCCTTTAAGCACCTCCTTTCTTCCCTCCAACAACCTTAAGAAACCCAACCATACAATTTCCAACCTAGAACTTCTATCCTATAACAACAAAACAACTTAAACACATCAACACATACCTCTTTTCCTTGCTTTTGGAATGGTGTACACTATTGTAGCTATGGCTCCCTGGTTAGTGTTTATAATAGTCCATGTTTAGCCCTCTCAAATGTTCCAAATAATCCTCCAACAATTGTGGACTTCCCTCCTTCACAAGTTTGGATGGTCTGCTACACAAACATGGGCCATGACCTCCCTTAAGGCTGCCCAAATAGGGCTTGGCCTCCCTACAGTCACAATATAACCCTACATACCATAAAACAAAGAATTATGCCACACAAAAACACACTCAAATTAGCCCAGATCTATCCTTTGAAGCCTCGACTTGCTTTCTCCTACACTCGGCCCTCCAAATAGTCATAAAAAGACCCAAAACTTTGCTCATTTCCTCCTTTGTTTGGTTCCTAGGACCAATATCTAGCTTTAAATGATGTATTACTATGCCTTGTTGCTCTTGGATGTGGCTAATGAGGTCTATGACTCCCTTTATTTATATATTTCTATGTGGTGTGACACTTAGCCCTAAAGGACACTTCTTAAATTAGGTCGACTTATCACTTTTACCATCATAGCCACACTCTAACACATAAAAATTATTATCTTGCTTTGCAAACCTCTGATATTGGTGCTTGAAGTTGCCTCTTTCTTCTCTAAGAGTCCTCTTCCATATCCAAGAGTCAAATCAACAAAAATCCTCATGGTTTTGGCCCCACAACTTTGGGAACAAAACCGCAAGCTTGGGATCTAAGCCCACAAATCACATTTATGATGCTCATTCCTAATTCAACAATAAGAATTTTGGCTTATAACAGGATAGTAGGTCTTCACAAAAAAGATAGGTGAAGTGCCTTGATTGGGGCTTGAAGGGCATCGATTGAAAAGTAGCATTTTGGATTGAGTTTTTGGGTGTTTTTGAGTTTTAACTTCATTATATTGACTAGGGAAGTAAAATTTTGGGGTCCAAAAGTTCCTAGTGGGGAGGTGTGATGAGGAGAACAAATTTTAGCTCAAAAATGAAAGTTCCCAGAAAGTATTGAAACTGACGTCAAGTCAAAGTGCTTGTCGTTTGAATCTAATGACATTCATTTCACCTCAATCCGACACCGTATGCTCAAGTTATTGAGTGACGACCCTTTGGCCCAACAACTAAAATTTTGGGAGGTTTGTTGACTGGGAAGCTGACTGGGTGATCGTACAACTAAGTCAACAAGGTGACTATGCAGGCACAAGACAACCAGGTACTAACATTTTTCCTTCCATGGTTCATCGATTAGAGGTCGGTTTCGATTGGTTGTGGTGTTTCTTTGTGGACCAATGAAATAGTGCCACATGGCACCCCGGTGGCATGTTAAATTTTTGGCATGGTAGGACTGAGGTTCGGGAGGTTCAAACCTCTGACCTCATGGACATCAACACAGGAATTTACCAATAGGATACACGATGGGTATTGTTATACAAATGCCAAAACCACTATTTAAAGTTTCATTCGATGCCTTTTGGAGGAAGGGGTCGGGCTGCCAACCTCGGCCCCCAATCACCGCTCTACCACTTGACCTTTGACATAGAATATGGGGGGGCCAACCCTTGGGCCCGAAATTTGGTCACTTTTCACCCACACGACCACCGAGGTACATGAGTGGAGCACTAGTGGAGAAGGGCTTAACCCTGGCCCTGGCCCATGGCCATATCCCATAGTACAAGACCAAGGCGCATAGAGGAAGGCGTTAATCAGAGGTCACTTACGAAAGGGGGCCAACTCCAGGCCTTATGAACACCCATGTGATATCAACTAGTCCTCTAATATCAATGGGTAGCAAAAAGGGTCTCCAAGAGCTAGAGGAGTAGAATCTGGCTCTTCATATGGAGAACATTGAATTGAGAAGGATGCTAGAGATGATTGAAGAGGAGAAGAGGCATATGTTCCTACAGTTGTAGCATGTGCTTAAAGAATAAGTTTCTAAAATTTCTACTCCAGTGCCAACAAGAGAAACCTCCAGAACGAAACCAATTTGTGGTCATGGTTCAAACAATGGTTATGGACCATATGAGGAAGATTATGCATGTGCATTTCACAAGCATCTTCAAGAAGAACACCATATGCCAGTTGAAGATCAAATTTTAGCTCAAAAATGAAAGTGCCCAGAAAGTCCTGAAATTGGTGTTAATTTGAAGTGCTCATTGATTTGAATCCAACGACATTCATTTCACCTCAATCTGACACCGTATGCTCAAGTTATTGTGTGTTGACTATTTGGCCCAACAATTAAAATTTTAGCAGGTTTGTTTATTGGGTTAATCATACGGTGAGTCAACATGGTGATTGTGTAGGGTACGAGCCAATCACAGGCTAACAATTGGCATCCCTTAGTTCATTAGTAGCTGGTCGATTTTAATTGGTTGTGGTGTTTTTGCGTGGACCAATGAAATGGTGCCATGTGCCCCCCCTGTAGTGCTCTGATACCAACCTGGTGCCCAAAGATGTAGCCCAGGAGGGGTGAATCCATAAACAAATATTTTGTTATGCCCTTCATTATGCCTGTATGAGTTATGTGCTATTATGTTGCTTATTATAAGTTTACATGTGAAGACTAACTCATGAATTAAAGAGACATTGTAAAAACATGTTTTGTGACAAGATCCATTTTACCTTACAAAGCGTCAGAACGATCCTATTTTATTTTGTTTGATTGTGGAGAAGAGGAAAGTGAAAACCTCCTCCATTTTCAGATCAAAATTGGTATCAGAGCACCATTTGACCAAGTTGCAATAATGGGCAGCAAAAAGAGTCTCCACAAGCTAGAGGAGCAGAATTTGGTTCTTTGTATGGAGAACATTGAGTTGAGAAGGATGCTAGAGGTGGCAAAGAGGACTCACAACAATCCTAAGCAACCTTAAAGGCAAATATGATGCCAAAACAAAATCCATAAGCCTAGGAGAGGCAAAGATTGGGTAGACTGTTGGCATTATGACAAAGGTTTGGCGCTATGACTCAGGTGTTGTCCTTGATGGCAACTCACTCAGATGGGAGATCTTTGTTTAGGCTCTCAGAATAAAAGAAAAAGAGATATACACAGGTTCCTCTTAACCAAGTCGCGTATACACACGGGTTAGGTGATCAAAAGGCGCGTATACATATGCACACACTTTCATGCAAAGAAAAGCGCGTACATGTGGGAAAACTTATTTTTGGTCCATGGTATTTAGTCCATTATATTTGAACCTATGGTTTTGGACCTTGGTATTGCATCCGAAGTGTTGAACCAAGGTATTGGGTCCCTAGTATTGGTTCTAAATGGTTTTGGACCATGGTATTGAGTAAGGCCTAAGACTATAAAAGGGGAAGGAGATCTTTAGGCAAAGGGATTCACGAAAGTATTGAATATTTGATGAAGAGCAAGATCTAGAATTGGGTTATGGTGCATTGCTTGATCTGAACCGAGGAGGAACCTGAGTGCTAAAAGATGGATAAGTTCTATTGATGGGTCGAGATCTTAAGGCTTGAATAGTAGTATCATTGTGTGATTTTTGATCTGTTATAATTGGTGCATGATTAGATCTATAAATTTGATAATCTGGGTATAACTGATGTCTGAATAAGTGAAAGGGTAAATTATGTTTTATAGATCTGTACGTAGGTTCGGCACATCAAAGGTGCGTATACATGCTGGTTCAGCAAGTGAAAACAACGTATACACAGGTTGGCCTTAATACAAAAGCGTATGCACGCAAGTTTTGCATATTGAAGTAGCGTACGTCTCATGAAATATGTTTTAGCTACTTCTATTTATTGCTGCAGTGTTCTGGGTTCAGAATTGGTGTCTGGTTATTGTTACTGTTTTCTGGTTACATCATTCTAAGAAGTGATTGGTTGATTCAGTATTGGTTTGTACAAAGGAGATTGGTTGATGCAGATATACTTGATGTTTGATTGATGTTATTCATGGATCCAGTCTGAAAATTTATGAAACATGGTCCCTGGAAGAAAAGAGAAGGTTGTAGCCTTCTCTAGGTCAGCACCTACGTACTAGTACCTCAGCTAGTACTAGAGCTAAGGGGGTTGTAGCTCCCTTCCAGGAGAAGCTGGAGAACGAGAGAAGGTTGTAGCCTTCTACAGGTAGCAGCCTGCGTATTGGTATAAGATTGCACCAGTACAAAATCATTGTAAAAATAAGTTTCTAATTAAAAGAAGATAGAGACGAATTACAGCAGGTGGTTTTCACCCACAATGGGTTTCCACCTTACATCTTGGTGTCCATGTATGTTGCTTATGTGTGATGATTTGTTCTGCTTTACTGCTTAATAATGTTCTGATGCACTCATTAAGAAGCAACTAACTGAATTATTAGTTTACTTGATATACGCTTGTTGCATTACACACAATTGCGTATACACGCGGTTTTCCTTAACTGAAGTAGCGTATATGAATCTGAATATGGAAATGAAAAAGTTATATTGATTTAATAATACTGATTCACAACCCCCCCCAATATTATTTCCAACAATTGGTATCAGAGTAGGTCCTTCAGAAGAAGCTTGATCGCTTGAAGGAAGATCTATCATTATGAGCAACTACGAAAAAGAGGCATTGATCAGGCCACCAATTTTTGATGGGAGCAACTTCATTTATTGGAAGGTAAGAATCACAACCTATCTTCAATCTCTTGGTACATAAGTTTGGGATATCGTGGAAACAGGATACACTTTTCCATCAACAAATCCTACAGATACGGCTGGTAAGAAGCAGTATGAAACAAATGCAAAGGCTGTCAATAGTCTATTAGGGATTCTATCTCAATCAGAATTCGTCAAGGTTATGCAGCTCAAAACCGCAAAAGAAATATGGGACAAGATTGTTCTGAGCTATGAAGGAGATGATCAGGTAAAACGGGCAAAACTACAAACTCTCAGAATTCGATATGAAAATCTCAGAATGCACAATGATGAAAGTGTGGCTAACTATTTCCTACGTATAGATGAGATTGTTAATTGTATGAAAAACTTGGGTGAAGAAATAAAAGAAGTTTTTTTGGCTGAAAAGGTTCTAAGATCTTTGTCTTCTAAGTTTGAATCAAAAGTTTCTGCAATAGAAGAAAAACAGAATCTACAGAGCATTACCATGTCATAGTTGCACGAAATCCTAACTGCTTACGAAATGAGAAAAGGGGGACCATCATACAAGAGAGAAGCCGCATTCAAAGCCTCGGGAAAAAGGAGATTACAATGACTTAGGACATATGTCAGAAGAAGAGGAAGAATCAAATTTTGTCAAGAACCTTCAATGAGGTTCTGGAAGATTCAGAGGTAAGCTACCTTTCAAATGTTTTGCTTGTGGAAGAGTCGATCACTATGCTACCAAGTTTTCTCATAAAGATAAGCTTGACAAAGGTAAGGAACCTGTTAGATGGAACAAAAAATAGAATGTAAGTAAGAAGAGCTATTATACACATGAAGATAGTGATGGATTTTCAAATAGTGATGAAGATGAACAATGTAATGATTATACACTTTTGATGGCCTTTGAAAATGATGATTTCTTGGATGCTATAAATGAAGAAGGTCTTTATGAAGAAATTTCTAAAATTAAAATTTGTTTGGAGGAAAAGAATATGATTATAGGTACTCTAACATTCCAACTTGCTGAAAGAGAAAAACACAATGAAAAGTTAGAATGTGAAATTGTGGGACTTAGAAAAGATATTGCGAAATCAAAAGTTCTCAATATTAGATTTGCTAAAGGATCTGAAACTTTAGATGAGATTATCAAAGTGTAGCGTTCTCCTCTAATCAAGATGGGTCTTGGATATATTGAAGAAGCATCTCAAGCACAGAAGTCATCCACCTCCAAAAGTTATCTTGATGCAGCAAGGAGAAGTGAATAGGTTGGCAATCGACAACAAAAGCATAATGTAGATCACCAGGTAAATCAAGGACAATTTACTTCAAGAATGAACAAAGATCACCAAGTAAATCGGGGGCAATCTAATTCAAGGATGAACAGAAGCTATAAACCACAGGTAAATCATTCTTAATTTTCCTCAAGAATGGATTTCAATGGAAACTACAATCATTTGGTCGGTAGGTTTGATAATCGCAGGAATTTCTTCAATGGCCAATGTTTCTCTTGTCATAATTTTGGTCACAAAGCTGCTCAATGTGTTGCCT